>MU204349.1:13164670-13178513 GCA_017309775.1 Paedocypris sp. Pulau Singkep
GCGACACCTGCAATCAATTATCCTTGTGCTTAAAAGGAGATCGCTGGGACTGATGAGCTGTCGGTCAAACTCGTTACCAGGCTGCACGTCAGTGTTTGTGTTGGAGTTCCCATACTCCGGTAGTTGTTATCTTCTTCAGTTTGGACATTAAAACTTCAGTTTCTACCTCTGCCTTCATCCATCCTTCCAAATCGTAACATAAGCATGAATACGAACTTTATTTATTATTAACAACTAGGGCTGCAACAAACGATTATTTTGATAAGCGATTAATCTATCGATTATTAGAACGATTATTCGATTAGTCATCGATTATTCCAAAGATTAATTAGTTGAACGACAGCTATTTCAGCAAAGATAAAACAACGGGTTTTACCACATTTTTTATATAAGAAATTCACTTCCGCTTTAGAAATATTTAACTTTTTTTGTTTTAATATACTTTGAATCAACTGAACAGGTCACTTTGATTTTGATTTGAGTGTGTGAGTCTGCGTGTCTTTGAAAACTTTTAATGCACCAAGGTTTAATATTTTAACACCAAAAAATATTTTAATTACAAGCAATGATCTCGTTTAAACAGTTCAGGTTTACTAATAGTGAGATGTCAAGAAGAAAATAATTAACTCTATGCACAAGCATTTCAAATGCACCGTATTTGGTCTGGTATTTTATTCATTATTCGTTTTGTGTTGATTATAATATACAGAGAGCCATGTTTCACCATCTTTCGTTTTGTTTACCTTGTAAAAGTATTCGGTTGGTTTTGATCTTTCCACAGCTCAACAGGACACAGGCCTTTTCTGTGTTTTCTTCAACATTAGTACGGTAAACCATAAACAGCTTTATAGAAGAGGTCACATAAAACATTACCTAACTATTAACTAACTATTAACTAGCTTCTGAACTCTTCAGCAATTACAGTATGAGGTAATCATGTCTTCGTATGTAGTTAAGCATTAAATAACGATGACTAAGCAGCTGTTCATGAGCTTATTCATTAGATGTTCATCATGAACAAACGTGTTACTAAGTATATGTCATGCCTTACTCGCACTTTGTTAACAATTAATAAAGTTCTTATTCATGTTTAGTAAATGCTAAATAAGGTGTAGTTATTATAAAGTGCTACCCATTTTTCAATAGAAATCTTCATATTTTCGTTTTGAACTTGTTTTTTTGCTCGTTTTGTTTTGGGTTTTGGCACAGAAAAGGGGGCAGCACTTACTCTGATTGGCTGGTGATACAGTAATGTGATTGGCAGCTGCTTGATCAGGAAGTGGGGGAGGAGTTAAGCAAGCGCTTAAACACATTCAGAATGGGTACACCTTTATCATCGGAGTATCCGTCTGTCATGGATCCTGGGTCACGTGACGACTGACTTTGATTTTGAACTCTGGTTTGGACTCTTATTTTGAAGTGTACCGATGTGCCGCCATTTTAGGCAATCCACATGCTAGTGTTATCGTTTGTAGACCAGGTGTTATCAATCACATGATTATTAGTCATTACCCAGGGTATTTAAGCCTCTGTGGTTTCACTTGTGATTTGCCAGATCGTCTGTGTCTTTTACACCAGTCATCCAGCCTAAAGTCTTGTAAGTTTTGTCTCGTCTTGTTATCTTGTCCCGTTTTCTCGACCCTGCTCCCGTTTATTGACCACTGCTCTGCCTGCCGATTCGGATCTTGTTTTGGATTTTCTGTTGACGACCATTTGCCTGCTGACCCTGATTAAAGCCTTACGGATTCATACCTACGACGTCATCTCCATTCTGTGCACGTGGTTCCTAGACACCACCGATCCGTGACACCGTCTCCGTATTGTAGTGATGAGTTTGTATGGAACTATATTTCAACCAACAAAGTGAAATTCTAAAAAGTCTTCCAGACACTGGCAAATTCGTAAATCCAAAACGTACCTTGCATCCTTCGCAGGCGCTGACGCCATAGTGGTACCCGGAGGACTTGTCCTGGCAGACGAAGCAGGGCTTGTAGACGCGAGGCGGAGGCAGCGGAGACGGAGGACTGGGTACCAAATCCTCAGAACTGCTGCTCTGAGTCTCCACAGCTGTAGGGCGGGAAAGACGGAGACGTGTCAATGAAAGTCACAAGTCTTGTCCGCTTTGTTTGTGTTTTTGAACAAAATAATAATCATAATTATTATTATTAATTACTAAGAAAGGTAATTAAACACTTGCCGCTCAGCGACCCGCTCCGCCACTTGCATCGTTTTTTCGCGAGTTGTTGCATGTTTTTGGCTGCTGCCACGCCCACAGGATTAATTTACAACAGGATAACAATTGGCTTTTATGCTCAGGATGGCCTTCACTTACTATCCAGATCATTTGGTAGGCCTGTGACAAACCCCATTCAAATGTTCTAATCATTATATAGGGGGCGCTATAGGTGCGATTTCAAGTTTACTTCAGTTTTGGATTTACAACGTTGGGGCTGTTAGAATAAACATGTATGTTCTAATCTTTTTTAATACTTAATAACCTAAATCTTATTTCTAATATTCATGTCTTATGAGAAGGCCTATTTCAGCCCGTGCCTGTCTGGCTCAGACCAAGGACGAAGGTCTTATATGCTATAAGAGCTTATATTTAAGTGTTTAATAATAATTCTCGTGATTCTCGTGATGAGACTATGTGAAGGCCGGATGGAGACCGTTTGTGTCCCGATGCCAACGTCTATCTATGTTTTGAATATGATTAATATCTCGTGCCGCTCTCCCATCCTATGACAAATCTTGCCGCCTGCCGATAGTAACGCAATATGTGACGTAATGTAGGGTATAAAAATGTGTACTTCCTGACTGTTCGTTAGTGATGCTTGGATGCTAAAGTAAACCACTTGTTAAACTCTAACGCTGGTTTCTGACTCCTCGCATTACTCACGGATCCGTTTTCGAGACAACTGCCTCACGAGAGACATGCACCCCCTCGCTAAGATGAAACATCTGACTTATAATATTAGGATGAAGCCTCCATAAGATGAAAATTCTTTCAGGGGCCTACATTTCTTCAAGAGACTTCGACTGCGTCTGACGTGGTGTGTGCGAAGGAGAGCAATTTTAAGATTTGTGTTTCGTAATAACACGAATGCTAAATTCCCAGCTGTCGTTCTCCTGTTAGTTTGGCGGAGTCAACCCGATTTTGCTTGGCTGGATATGGTGAATATGTGTACCGGTTTTTGTGAGTCTGCGAGGAAAAAAGTGCCTTTTTGGCTCCCACAGGCCCAGGGTATTTTAATTTTCAAGGTGGCGCTGTTGAGTAATCGTTTTTTAGTCAGTCAAAAAAACTTTATTTTTTGAAGTTACACACTTCTGAATTTTGGGTCAAATAAAATAATGTTATTTTATGCGTTCAAGGGGGGCAATTTGGCAACTTATTTGGCTAAAAACGAAAAATAATATTTACTCAGCTTTTGTAAGGTGAGTGCCTAATAATAGATACTTTATTATTCCTCAATCGGGTAACCCATCCGAACAAACTCGGAGCAGTGGGCAGCTACGATGGAAAAAGTGCAAGAACAACAAACAAACAAAAACGAATTTTCCCACAATCCTCTAAATTTCCGCTTGATTGCATTTTCTATTAAATACAGCTGTTCTCGTTAGATTCAGTGCATTTATACTTGTATTTTTAAATGTTCAGATTGACTATTACATGTTGATAATGTTGCTATTTTTATTATTCAGCTTTAGCTTCTTAAACACAGTTTCTCTTTTTGGCTCAGTTACATAATATCAATCATTTAGTCATTTACTTATTCATTTAACCATTATTTAACATTGTTACCAATTATTTACACAATACTTGGACAAAATAAGCCACTAACCGACTTCATTTCTATTGATGCAGCTTTTAAGCTTTTCACTTTTGGATTTTCAGTTTTGATTTTTCTTCCCTCCTTTCATGAAAAAAGCCGGTTATTTTCTTGAGAACTGTTTTTTAAAACGGTTTTGTTTCGCTCTAGCCATTGTTGCCTTTCTGCTTGCCCACTGTTCAAAGTCTTTTTATTATATTGACACATACTTTTAAGTGCTGCATTTACAATAGTAACTAAATTGAATAGAACTAAACTTAAATATTAAAATTAGAAGAAAATATCTAGACTTCCCATTACAATAAATGTCAAATTAATACCAAACTTCGGAAAATCCTGTTTCTCTTAAATAATTATTTATACAAACATTTTACTATTTAAACACTTATCTTTGTCAGCATTTCTGCATTTTACAGTTTGTCTAGAGCAATTTACAAAAAAAAAAAAAAAACAATTTTATTATATACATAAAAATATTTTACATTAAAAAACTAGTGGTCGACCGATTGATGGTTTCAGCCGATTAATTCGCACCGATAGTTGATTTCCGGAACCATTGGTAATCAGCAAAAATTCCTGCCTACACTTTTTTCACCAAAACAATACGGCTGAAAGGTGATGACGCAAGCAGAATAATTGAACGAATCTCACTCACTTTACTTTACAATGACGGACCTGTGGTGTTCTGTTTAGACCCGCTTATAAGTCGGGGGAAAGAAATGAATATCTGCGCACTGTTCTGAGTAAAATATTTTTTATTTCTGTAGACCGTGCGTATAAGTCGAGCCCCACACACCTTCAGCCCAAAATTTTGAGGAAAAATCCTCAACTTATAGTCGAGTAAATACGGTAGTTTAGCAAAGTCAGGACATCGGCAGATTAGAGAACGTTTGAAACTGCAACGGAACTAATAACGATTGCTTTTACATGAATTAGAAGTTGTCGCAGAGAGCAGGCGAGAGAGAGAGGTAGAGAGAGAGAGAGAGAGAGAGAGGCGAAAGATGGGACGGGTGAGACAAGAAAAGAAGGGATAAATATAAAAATGTCACTGGCAAAGAAGAGAAAAGTGGACAGCGATAATAGTTTTTCATCCGTAATGGACAGATTTCATCCTATCTGTATTATGCACTGGGAGACTAAACCAGTGTCTAATTGTTCAGAAACTTGTAAAAAAAAAAAACGTTTTCTGGTGCTGTTCGCTGAAGACAACGACAACCATAAGGCAGCGAGAAAATTTGGTGTGGACAGAAGCTGTGTCATAAGATGGATAAAATTGATAAGGCCAGAAGTCGTTGTGGGAAGCTTCAAAAAGACCGGCATTTCCAACGCACTGGACGGAAGCGAAGAAATGAGAGAAGCTGAAGCAGCTCAGCCGATGACGTCAGCGTCGTGTCTCGTTCCTCTGAGAGAAACAGCGAAGACAGAGTAAAACAGGTAATCATTTCTTATAAATCAGATATTAATAGTCACTTGTTGCAGCGGTTAAAAAAAACTAAACCCTAGCTTCTTATTGTTTCTAGACTACTGCTGTTTGTGCAATGTCTTGCGGAAAAAAATGAACTTACTCGTTTTCCTTTCTTTTATTCGCAGGTGTCAAGACGAGTTTAAAACACGCCACCTGTAACATCTATGCATGTTCCTCGTTCGCACCGTTCACTTTAATGCTGTTGTGCTTGAAAAAATGGATAAAAAGTATCGGGAAGGACGAATGATTTAATTCGCCGGTGTCGAGATAAAACGTTTTTAGATCTACGCGTGTTCCTCCTTCGCATCGTTCACTTTGACGCTTTTGTACTTGAAAATTGATAATAAATAATATAAGGAAAGCCAGCCAGAAGATCACTGGCCAACAGGAGAGCGCTTCAGAGAGCGATCGACACCGCCCAGAAGATCGCCTGCTCTCGCTACCTCAGCAGATCATCATCATCATCATGGACACATTTCACCCCGGTCACCACCTGTTTACATCACTGCCATCAGGACCGACTCAGGGACAGTTTTTTTCCCCAGAGATATTCACGCTCTGAACACCAAGTCAACCTAGAACAATGACAACTGCACTAAAATGTCACTTTATGTGCCAAGTGATGCAATGACAATAAAGGCAGTATATTCTATTCTATTCTGTAATTTGAGGCTTCTTAACTTTAAAAAAATGGAACTAAAAATGGACCAGAAGTGTTTTATTTGTATTTGTTGTTTAGAGTATTTTATTCATTTCGACTGTTTTTTTTTTTTTTATTTCGGTCTGAATGCATGCCTTTAATTTATATCAATATAATTAATATTATTCTTATTTAATAAAGCACAGTTTTGTGATTAAGTTGTTATTGTGTTTTTGTAAAAATAAAGTTCACAATTGTTTTTCTACATGTTTATTTTTTTGATACAGTCTTCATTTTAAAAACTACCGGTTAATTAATTGGTTATCGGCAAGCACGGCCCAACCTAGTTATCGATATCGGTAAAATTCAATATCGGTCGACCTCTACATCTAACCAAAACTATAATAATAATAATAATAATAATAATAATGAGTATTTGTAAGGCGCTTTTCACAGTTTTAACTGTCTCAAAGTGCACAAAATTTTCTTTACTCAGAACACAAAAAATCTAAAAATTACTAGACTACGGAGCCATATATTACGTGTAGGTATTACTTCATATTCATTCATTCATTCATCTTCTACCATCATCTAAAAAACCAATCACGATTCAGTATCAAGATATCAAGTTTGTGAAGGTTTAAAAATAAAGAATAAAAATGACGTCATTAGGATTCACATGGGACGTGTGTGTGTGTGTGTGTGTGTGTGTGTGTTCACAGACTGTCGCTATCGTCAGATCAGCCGTCAGAGCGAGTAATCGTGTTCTTATCTACGCTACACACAGATCAGCTGATCTGATTACTGCACATTCAACCACCGTCGACACGCCAGTCAGACCAGTCGCTGTGACAACAACCCGAAGAGACACGGAACGCAATCAACATCAGATCCAACAGTCAAATAATAAAAATAATAAAATTTAATAAAATGTATTTGTAAAATAAAACCGATTATTTCAAACTGTCATTAGTTGCACATGTGAGTTTAATCTAATGTGTCTAATACACGTGTATTACATTACTACTGAAACTTTTCACTCTCGCTGCAGTAGAGCAGAAATATGAGAGAAAAGCAGCTGATTACTGCAGTAAAACTCATTCAGATGATGTGAGTCTCACCAGCGACATGAAGGGAAAGAACCTCACGTCCTTCACTTGTTCTGAACAATAATTGACTGGACACTTTCAATAAGTATGTTTTTTAGAGCTAAAATGAACACAGTGAATTTAGTCATAATGAAGTACATTGATGTTGAGTTGAACTTGATGCCAAAATGATTCTACCATTCTTTGCAAGTTACTGGAAGACTTGTGTTTGTCTATAAATAGTGTGTTTAATTTCTGCGCTTATTGGATTTTAATACTATTGACAATTACAATTTTTTGTGAAATTACTTGCCTGGCAATTCATGGCATCATATTTTGTAGTATCAATATTATGTTGGTTATCTGGTTGTCTCTGCATGCAATTGATGAAATTAGAAAGAGTGAAATGCATCAACAGTTTTGATACGTTTTTAACCTTTTAGTTAAATAAAATCCAGATAAAATATTGCTATCCTTATATTTTATCAAAGATTTTAATTATTAAAAAAAAAATCTAAATCTCGTCTCGTCTCGTTCTCGTGAACCTAGTGTCTCGTCTCGTGGGAAAACTGTCTCGTCCCACCCCTAGTATACGTACAATGGTACCTCGACTTACGAAATTAATCTGTGCCGACAGCCGTTTCGTTAGGCGAGAATTTCGTTAGCCGAGCCATATTTTCTAATCTGTGCCATGACTTTTTTTTTTTTTTTTTTTTTACAAATTTTAAACTATTGTTATTAAATGTGATAAAAACATGTTACGTAGCATTTGTTTATTTCTACGTAGCAATTATCGTATTTATGCGAATATAACCACCCCCTGAATTTTGGACGCTCAAAAACTTGGGGGATGCTTATATTTGCAATTTCAAATATGCACGTAAATATAAGCCCCCGATTTTCCGTATTTCCAGTCAGGAACAATCACAAACAAACAGAAACATGTCGTCTTTATGCAGCTGCGCGTGTGCGTCTATATAATGTTAAACAATGGTCCGTAGGCAGACGTGCTACAGTATAAGCTTTTATTGGCTCAATAACAGAAATAAAGAAACATTAGACACGCCGCAACACTTAATGGGGACAAAATAACACTGGAAGAAGCAAGATTAAACTAAATACAGTACAATAATTTATATTACAACAAACAGAGACAACAAACCACGACCGGGTAGCTTAGCTTAGCACAACCGGCTACAAACGAGTTCAAAGTGTCATCGCAGAAAGAGTCGAAACGGTCAAAAAAGAAGAACACGGCCAAGGAGTAAAAAAAATCCAAGGAACAGACACAATCAAAAAGCTGGGTCGCTGCACAGGGGATAATAATCCTTCCTCTTCCGTTTTTTTTTGTAAATACATTTTCGTTAGTGAAGTTCGGCATCTGTGTGGCTCCTAGCACTTCCTCTTGGCCCGACTCGGGGCTAGTGTATGACATCTATATTTGCTTTTTTGTCTTAAGATGTCAGACACCTTTTAAAAATTAATCTTGATTTTATTTCCTCGTTTATACTTTGAACTAAGAAATTGTCCGTGGACCGTGGGTTGGGGACCATAGGTTTAGTGGTCCAGTATGTGTAATAGAATGACGACTAGGTGGCATGAAGAAGAGAGGGACGACTTTTCACTAGGGATGCAACGAATATTCGGCCACCGAAAATATTCGGCCGAAAATGGCCAAAAAGTGCATTTCTCAAATGTCAGTCAGATGACCACCTCAACAGCGACCTATTTATACTACAGTAATCCTTCGCTACTCCGCGATTCGAAATATCGTGGATTCACTGTTTCGCAAATTATTTTTTCTTTATTCCATATATTCGCGGATTCATTTTTTCCCGACCGTATCTCGGCGGAGGATGCTCGCAGTGCCTCGAGACGGACCGCCGCCAGACGCGTCTCACCGCGGGGATGCGCATCGCTATGTCGGCTGTCTCCCCGCGACCACTACCGCCTGCCAGCTGTGGTAAACACCGCCCGTGTCTGCGCACGCGCCCTTTGAAAATTAATATCTCTGCGGGGACGACGCGTGCGGCGGGGAGATGTTCGTTATCATTACTTTAATAAAGCATACTACTTGAAAAAAGTGTTTTTGAAGTCTGAATAAGTGTTAAATGAATATGTAAATGTTGTGCCTCTACTTCGCAGATTTTCACCTATCGTTTATCGCGGTAGATACGTTTAAAGCACGACCGCGATAAACGAGGGATTACTGTATTATTAAGCAGAAAAAATGTTGTATCCTTTGCACTTGTTCTGAACGCAGTGTAAACTTAAATGCAATTTTTAATGGAGGAACATTAATTTTTACAACATTTCAGCAGGCTTGTGTATTATTGTGTAAGTACACATAGGGTCAAGTTAAACATTTTAGTTTGAATTATATTTTATACTCTCGAGGGTTGTAATATGCTTAATAAATATTTGCATAATTTGAAACACATTTGTTTAATTGATTCTTTAAAACCTCATTATTAATTGATGGATCTGCAATGACTTGATTTTAGTAAAGTTAGTACACCATCATAGCAATAAATGCAATTCTTTTGGTGTTTCGGTTTTCGGTTTCGCCGAGAATTTTCATTTCGGTGCATCACTACTTTTTACTAGAATACCGGACCACTTGTGGACCACTGGAGCACAGAAAGTCCATTTGCTCTGTCTGCGGAGAGACCGGCCTGTTTGTACGGTAGTCTTTCTCCATTTTCTGGACAATTAAACCTCACTGTGGCGGCCAGGCGACTTCCCGCGTGTTAACATAGCCAGAGCAGCCATTCGAGCGGTGAAGGACAATGACACACAAGCCGAGGAGAACAGGAGAGCTTTCCATGCTGAGCTTTGCTGTTGAAGAATGTCTGATGGAACTCTTGCCCTCGGCGTGAACCCGGCGGTGGGGTCCGACAGGAAGCCCACCGTCTCAATAGAAGGAAAACAAACAGCCGACGCACACTGCGATTAGGAAGGGCAGGCGAACACGGAAAAGCGAATGAAAACACCGGCCAAATCCCACGCCACTGAGCTGGGGATTCCAGAGGGAACTGGAAAATGTGGACTTCTGGGGGAGCTAAATATCTTTCAGAGTTCACAGTTGACGCCAAAAGTATCATGAAAACGGAGGGATTGTAGTAAACAGACGACGCTGTCTTTAAATAAAAGAAGTAGATCCAAAAATGTGCCTTTCTTTTCGTTCACACGCTTTTCTGGAGAGATTTTATACACGCGCAAAAATGTTTCTAAAAACCAATGTTTATTTTTATATTTTAGAGAGGTGATGAGATACATATTGTGTGTGTGTGTGTGTGTGTGTGTGTGTGTGTGTGTGTGTGTGACAAAAATAAACAACAAAAAAACGAAAGGAGAAATTTGGCAAATATTTACAAATACAATGTATCACTTCTTGTGTTTTCTTGATAAGCCAGAATACACAAAAGAAAAAAAAATTATATATAAATACAACATTTTTATATTTAATTTTAATAATATGTATTTAGTAATAATATAAAACTGTATTTATAATGAACAATATAATAATAATAATAATATTTATTAGCAAATATTCACAAATACAATGCATCAACGTTCACGAGATACTTTTCCCACGAGACGAGACACTAGGTTTACGAGAACGATACACGACGAGATTTAGATTTTTTTTTTAAATAAAAAAAGTCTGATCAAATATAAGGAGAGCGATATTTTATCTGTATTTTATTTATCTAAAATGAAAAAATAAAAATGATGATTCCACAGACTGTAGCAAATATGGCGCCAAATTTTCATGATATTGCGAGATGCAATCGGATCTCGTCACACCACGAGATCTCGTCACACCCCTAATAAATATGTATTTGTTTTTAGAATTATATACTATTTTAATAATGTTTATATAGTACATTTTACACATAAATTTGGACAATATTTCAACATTTGGACGAGCAATTTGGACAACGTTTCACTTCTTTTGTTTTTCTGATAATCCAGAAATCACAAAAAAAAGAAAAGAAAAAAAAACACACACACACTGATACACACACATACACACACACACACACACACACACACACACACACAACACTGATTAAAAATTAAACGATTCTAACTTCATTCAATAAAGAAATTTCAAATACATTTAAGAATATCTAAAAATATCTGAGAAAGGAAAATATTAGCAAGTTGAGATACAGTAAAATAAAGATACGTATATTGTTACTTTAGTTTGTTGCGCTATAATAACTGCTCGGAAGACTTAATTACTGTAAATTTAATTAAGAAAATATTTTATTCAAATTACTGTTAAAAGTAAGCTGTCACTAGAATTATACTTATGTATTTTTCTCACAATTGAAAATATCTGATAGTTTAAGGTGTATTTTTTTTCTTTCTCGATCAGTGGCTGATCGAGATGAAGTCGCATGAGTTCATCACCTCCTACATTCAATTTTTCAACAAATTATGTAGAGAAAAAACATTGAAAATTTTGCAAATATCATTTTTATAATCGCGACTAACTTTTAAATGCAAACAAAAAAGAAACACCGTCACACACATATCCTGAAAATCTAAAATAATATGATCCAATGGACAACTTGTTCTAAGAAACGGTTTGATTAACGTTTTGATGAATTGAAAAAGCCTTTAATTGTAGACGTTAACAGTGTTACACCGTTTTAACCGGACACATCTGGACACAATTATATCGTCCTGGGTCAGACCAGCAAAACGGACCCAATTTTGACTAAAAGAAGCCTTATTACTTACAACATAAGTAAACAATTCTCGGCTTATGTAATAAGACTTGTTTTGGTTTTTTAGGATTTGGTAAATATATTATAAGTCAACCATAATAATAAACCTTTAGGAATTGGCCCGAATAAGCTAAATTGATCAAATGCATTGTCTTGTTTGAATGTCCTTCAAAATACTGTATTTAATATAGAAAATAATGTGGAGACATGTACTATATTTAATCCTCTCATTCTGAGTGGGAGAGAGAAAGTGTGTGTGTGGAGGGGGCACGATGGAAAGACAGAGAGAGAGAGAAAGAGGGAGGGGTGGGGTGGGGTGAGAGAGGGAGCTCCGCCCATGTCCTGAAATCTTGGGTGTTTTTTTTTTTCCTTTATCCTGTTTCCTCAAAGATTCTTCAGGCATCTACATTTTTCAATCAGATCTTGAAGTCACATTTGCTAAAATCAATTGTGTGCATTATTTGATAATCTTATCAAAATTTATACAATAATTTGTACTAATGTTAAAATCCTTTCTATCTAAAAAATTATTAATTTTAATAATTTTATTTCAATTAAAATAAGTCCAAAAATGTAAAATATTTGATTGCCCAACTGTGGTATACGTGTATAGGAACTTCAGAAATTGGTTTCAATATCTCAATCATTTTGGATCAGGTTCACTTCAACAAATACATATAAAGCAACACAACAACAACATTATTTTGTTCCTTTTTTCCTTTTATGTAAAAATAAGTTGGCTGCCATTTTGAACCATATTTCTCAGAGATGAATATCAGCCACAGCCAGTGCCCTTTACATTCAAAGAAACGTCTTGTTTTAACTATTGTTAAACCCTTCGGAAAACAATTTTTCTGTAATCCTTATAAAAGTGGGACGAATTCTTGTGCGTCCGCCCATTAGCAATAATGCCATCCATTCAAGCCAGATGTAAACTTGAAAGGTCCACTTACAAAATTTCCGTTCAGTCCGAGGTCCGGAAAAGTATCTGTCAAGTTCCACATTTGAATTTGAATAAATCTGAGCCGCAATGTGAATGGCGCGTCATTACGTAGACAACATGCTTCAGGTCAATCTCTCCATCGCAAAGAAACTCCATAAATGTCCCTCCTTGTGTGAAGTTTGCAAGACCCAAAACATCTTCATAAATTTGGCAGAGTATTGTTCACCTTCCTTTTCTTCATCAAACAATCTGAGAAAGATCACACGTGAATTGTCTGTGCTGTCAATGGAATGAATTTGGCCTTTTACTGTTTCTACTATCAGACCATTTCTATTCCTCTTGCAGAGGTGGACTCAGAACATGGTGCTTTGGATTATTTTCTGCATTATGTCATCCTTTTGAGTCCCTTCAAACAGAGCAGTCTTCACTCATTGATTATTTCAACATCAGAGAAAGGTTTCTTGTATTGATGTCTTTATATTTGTGTTAACGCAACACAAACAACCTGACCAAACGTCTAAAAACCGGACCTGGAAAAAAGAAAAAAGCCAGAAGCAGCACTCTGGTAGTTAGTCATTCTGCCTGCTCTTCAAAATTCATTGGCACAGAACAATACGAACAGAGAACTTGACCGCAATAGTGTCCGAGGCAGTATTTGCGTAGACTGGTGGCGTGTTTTATTTTTAGCAAACGAAATACTGCAATAAACTGTTTGAACTCTCCCAGTTGAAACCGTGACCAGGACCACATCATCAGAAGCCAAGATCCATTCTCAATTTCATCCTGTTCTAATCTGGATCTGATCCACAACCCTGATCGCTTTCCAGCAGACGTGTTTACGGGCAGCACCATCTCAGACTAGCCGTGGGTTGCATACGTGAAAATTATTCTCACGATATTTTCTAGTGTCCAGACGGTATCCGTGTTATATCACGGTATTAGGGGGGTGGACATTACATTTTAGTAGACCTTAATGACACTATTTGTACACAAAATCTGTATGGTAACTTTATTTAACGACACTAGATGCGGGGTAACCTGGATAAGCATCTGCCATTTTAAATACGATATGTCTTATAGTAGCCCTGGCGTTTATTCGAAAAATGAGAGAGAGAGAGAGAGAGAGAGAGAGAGA
>MU204349.1:13182109-13203746 GCA_017309775.1 Paedocypris sp. Pulau Singkep
CACAAAACACACAGACAGCTCAGTGAATGCGAAACTGAGAAAAGAAGTGCAGCATGTTTCCCTGAGGGGGAAAATCTTGTACTCTTGTTTATCCATTCATATTTAAATGAATTTCAGATTCACCACAGTTCCACGTTCCATTTCTTCACTTCTAAAACCATCATTGGTCGTTTCATTTTTTAATTTAGTTGTAAAATGTAGACATACTTCACCTAAAATTGGCAGATTAAAGAGTAGTCATTAATAAAAGATGAAAGAAAAAAAAACACAGTCGAGCTTATAGAGAGCAATAAATATGAGAAGGGACAGTTGCGGGATTCTTGTTCTCACTGTGAGAAACAACACACGTATTACAACACGGTTATTATTTTTTTACTGTATAGTAAAAGTGCACTGTAACAACCAGCCCACTGAGCCGTAATGTACAGATAACCAGCTAGTCACATTCCTGGTCCGTGACATCACATGTGCAACCTCACGTGAATCACATGTACTGTAGTTGAGAATCTTCTGGAAAGATCTCTGGCTGTAAACTAGACGTGTAAAATAGTAAACTAGATTTGTAATCTGTAAACCAGATATGTAATTGTGAACTAAATTTGTGATTTAAAGCAGATCTGTTGTTGTAAACTAGATTTGTGAGTCTGTAAAGCAGATCTATAGTTGTAAACTAGATTTGTGAATCTGTAAACCAGATATGTAGTTGTACACTAGATTTGCGAGTCTGTAAATCATATCTGTACGCAGTTGTAAACTAGATTTGTGAGTCTGTAAACCAGATCTGTAGTTGTGAACTAGATTTGTGAGTCTGTAAAGTAGACATGTAGTTGTAAACTACATTTGTGAGTCTGTAAAGTAGACATGTAGTTGTAAACTAGATTTGTGAGTCTGTAAACCAATATGTATGTAGTTGTACACTAAATTTACGAGTCTGAAAAGCATATCTGTAGTTGTAAACTAGATACGTGAGTCTGTAAACCAGATATGTATGTAGTAGTAAACTAGATTTGTGAGTCTGTAAAGCAGATCTGTAGTAGTAAACTAGATTTGTAAGTCTGTAAACCAGATCTGTAGTTGTAAACTAGATTTGTGAGTCTGTAAAGCAGATCTGTAGTTGGAAACTAGATCTGTATCCGTACATTAGGTTCCCTGTCTGCCAGTCCACTTGACGTTCTATCAGCACTAGGAGTATTGGGTGCAAAAATGACGCCTGTCAGCTTTTTAACCAAGCTAATGGAAAAGATTACACTGGGTCATTGATTTCGCATACGGTGCTTTCCAAACAGTATCTTGCAGATTGAGGTTGTTTGATGAGAAGAAAAAAAAAAGTGTGAGGTGATAGTCAATATGGCCACTGGGGACCATATCAAAATTGTGCTCTGTATTTGAACCAAAATTTCACCATCCTAGTGAGTAAACACACACAAACCCGGAGCAGTGGGCAGCCTAAGCTGGGAGTCAGTGTTTTGCTGAAGTGGTGAACCAGCTGGTGGGGGATTCCCACCTGCGACCTCTCGGACACAAGTCCAAGTCCCCCTACTAATGGACTACAACTGTCGAGTAGAGCTAGTCTCTTCAATCTTTTCTTGAGAGCTTGCCATTGGACTTGCAGAACTCCCAGTGGGAACCGCAGAGAAGCTCCGGTAACACAAATTTCTGTGAAAGAGCTTCATACGGTAACGCATCTTAACATGTTGTAGCATTATCTGGCACCAGAGAGTCAGGTTCTCCCTAAGTTTATTCCTCTCACCCTGCCTGAGAGGTTTTTTGTTCCTAGCCATTGTCGCGATCTAGCTTGCTCTTCTGGTCATAGCCCATAGTCTGCTCTGAACAACAATGGACATATTTTTCTCTTTTTTTTTGTCCTATTTTTTTTTAAACTCATATAAAGAATTGACATTTTTCTTTTTTAAGACTAGCGTCTTTTTCACATAGAGTCTTTGCGTTGGTCTCGGACTAAGAAAAGCGCTATATAAATGAACTTGAACTTGATATCTGCAAATCTGACAATGGCAGTAGACGAGTCTCTGGAAGTTCATCTACTGCTTTTTCAAACAGAGCATGTAACAGCCTCGGCTTTTACTCTTGGGTTGAGATAGTCAAGGTTGAGGTGGAGAACGTTCACTTTTCACATGATTCCCCCATTTCAAAGCACATTGGAGCTTTCCGGCAAAGTTCCTCACTGGAATAACATTGAGTCAGACACTTTGCTACATTAATCTGACGAAGAATAGACGCCTGTGCTGACATCATGTCGCACATACGAAGGTGGAAGATTTACTCATGGCTTATCAAAAGGAACGAGTGTGAGCACATTCTGACACAACGTTTGTGAACACGCAAGGGGCATGACAAGTGAAAACAGAGCCTCCATTTCCAGCATACTGTTTTTCACCTTCCTTGCAGATGGCCATACCAGGGGATTTGCCTGGTACACCATGTAACAAGCTGTGTGACACTCGTGTGTCCACAACCTGCCAACCTCTGGAAGGATCGCCATAAGTAATCGTTCAAACTCAACAATCAGTGAGTGTCTAGTTCTCTAAACTCTAAATCCTAAACGCGATCCTAAACAGGCTTGCTTCTGCCATGTTGCTGAAAGGAGAAAAAAAGGTGCACCCTTCAAGGTCAAGCATGCATTGACCTGTGCTAATAACATATCGAAAAAGTTAATGTAATGGTATAGAAAGGCTGCCTAGTCTAGTTGCTCAGAACCACATCACACCGGCACCTCCTAAAACTGTCAAAATCTTTAATTTTAGCACTTTATGTTTTCCTAATGCTTTGTTTTTTCTGTGTTTCACTCGTCTCCTCAGCGCTGAGTGCCGTACGACCATCTGGAGGAGTGTTGGTGCCACCAGATGGATATGACATCTATCAGACCGCTCGGGAAAATGGAATCTCCTAGGAGCTTCGGTTTCATCTTTTCTTTGATGTCCCCTGGACCTCTGTAGACCTGGTGCTGCTGTAAGTGGAGAAATGGAGCCGCCTCTTTCCCCACTCAGGAGGGAAACATCTTCTGGAACCATTGTCAAATTGGTGCGGAACAACCAACGCATGGAAGTGTTAGAATGCCAGAGGAGACTGGCACCAGTGAGCCAGTTTTTTCCTCGCATTCGGTCAGAGAGACTTTTTACCTGGCCACTGTCGACACTTACAAGTGCCCTGAACTTTAACTTGGACCCCCAGAGGCTGTTCAGCGCACTCTGGGCATGATGATGTTATTACTGGTGTCCTAGGAGCACCTCCCGGGGCTGGATCTGGAAGAAATTAAGAACAATTTATAAACGAACTCCATCTCACAGAAAGACCTACTAGGTGATACTTTGGAGCAACTCACTAGACAGTTGTCTACAGTTCAGCGCCAGACAACAGTCTGTCTGAATGGCATCAGATAGGGTACACAAGACACCCGTGACAAGCATTCCCCTCTGTCACTGTGCACAAACCAGAGGGAACCCTGCAGATGCCCCACTCCTGTAGGGGCTGTGGGTTGGAAAACCTCTTGGCAGTCCTTCTCTGGGAGGGGCAACTCTGGGAAGCGAGAAACAGCTTGTACTGTTTAGGCAATTGGCTCATCATGGCTTCGTCTAGCACTGAGAGCTCTGAGATATGTCTGCTCAAGCACATGGATGATGAATCGGCTGCCTTCTCTACAAATCTCCTTTCTAGGTCTCTATCTATACATCGTCAGCTTCTCTTTCTCCTGGGCTGTATCTCTTCTGGGCCGCTTTGAACAACACCAGGCCCATGCATGGATTCCCTACGAGTAATTCCAGAAGGTCCTTGGACAGCGACAGGACTGCCCCTCCAGACACCACAATATCTCAAGCTCCTCCCCATTGGTATTTTTTTCTGTTTGGGCAGACATGCCACTAGGTTCTAGTGGCAGTGATCTGCATGGTTGCATCACTGGCTGCGGTGGATGCAAATAGGTTGCAGGATGGGTCATTTGAAGATGGGGAAGGGCCAATGGCAGTCCTTAAATAACGGCGGGTCCTTGTCTCAAATAGTCCATAAACTGGCTGTGCTGCTTTCACAGATCCAGGATAAATGTTCTCTGGTCAGATCAGATCTCTTGGACCTCCATGTATGGCCAAAGAACTGTAGTACACGTAGTACAGTAGTACAAAATATTGTTCAGGACCATGCACCATCCACCTGACAGCGATACAATCTAAAATGACGCCAGAGAATGTCATATGAGAACCAAAAATACACTTAACAATTACCAAAACAATTAGACAATAATATGGACCACTCCATGCTACATGTAGGTGGCAGTTATTTTGCAAGAAGAACTTCCCAATATTGAGAAAACAGTCTATAAGAATGATTTGGTAACAAGATTTTTTTAAGAGGTATCAGGGTGATTAATCTCATTTGGGGACTGGGTCTGGGTTTTGGCGACATTAGTCCTCATATTGTGGCAGGATGAGCTCACACTACTCTTGGCCCTAGCTTCAATTAAGAGGTTCGGGGACCTTAAGAGTTTATCTTATGTGGCTCATTTGGAAATCAAGTAGTGACTATACAGGCTTTTTTACTCCGGGAAAGAAAACCCAGCTGGTTAATAGTTGTGTCCATTCCTACCTGTTTCCTGTAAGTTTCTGATGCTCCAATCAGTTCTTCATCTGTTTTTTTTTCATCAGAAGGCAAGAGAGACGGAATTGTCACACGCAGTGGCAAGAGGAGTCTCTCTCTCACAGTTATAGGTGCGTCCGACTTGGCTACACCCAGGAGTAGGATACACCCAACACAGCAGGCCCTACTGCAGTGTTGACTGGTTGTAAGTCGGTGGAGCTCCATAGGGAAATGTCTCAAAGTTCTTCGTTCTAGATGTTCCAACCCAAGTCTGACTAGGACACTATCTAGTCTATGGAGCACAGCAGAGACTACTGGCTGGCAGAGGGTCAGGAGGTCTCTGGGTACTAGGACACCTTTTTCTTGCTTTCAGCGAACAAACAATGTGCACCTAAGGGCTGCTTCTCAGTGTCATTGTATAGTGTGTTTCATTAGTTCACACTTAATCATTAATACACACCTAATTTACACACCTGAGTGTGTAAGGGTGTATTCACATTGGGCGATCCGTGCTTCGGAACAAATGTCCCCCCTCCCTACTAAAGCGCAATTGTAAATTTGGCAGTGTGAGCGCAGGCCAGCGGGGGCGATGTAAGTAATACTAGTAGTTGCGGTAAATGCCGTAGGTTTTCATCATGCAGTGTCACTGAAATAAGGCTGGAAAAGTTAGTAAAAATACGACCAAAATATAAACTGATTTTTGTGTTTTCTTGGAATCCAAATGAGTCGAAATGTATATGTTATTAATCATATAGATGGGGACAAAACATTCATTATTATGAACGTTTTATTATTCATTATTATTCATTATTATGGTGCAACGGTTTCAAGATGAACAGGAAGAGCTGCACTTTCACTGAAGCAGTGGATTCTGTCGCTCTGGTGAGTTTGTGGCTTATCATTGTAAATCGTCTGGTCTGCGGAGCTTCACAGCCTCGCAAAATCACTTGATTAATAGATCGATCGCTTTTGTTGCACAAAAACCTGCCGCTCGTTTTAGGAGGCTCGCACATTTTCCCGTTGTGGAGCGCCTGAAACGTGACATCACGCTCCCTGATCCGCGCCCGGGCATGGATAGGAGCGCTCACACTACCAAACGAACCCAGGAACGGATCCGAGTACCTAGTGTGGGTAAGCCCTAAAACAGTTATGAAGTTCCAAACTAGATTTGTGTGTAAATCTGTAGAGGTAAACTTTATTTTTGGATCCGTAAGCCAGACCTGCAGTTGTAAACTAGATTATCGCCTGTGATCCAGATCTTACACACTTCAGTGGTCATTAAGTATGTGATGCCATTTTTAACCAAATAAAATCCAATTTTGTGACGCTTATAAATGCTACACAGTTCCATATGGTATTTTAACAAATAAAAAAAAATGTAAGTTCTTTTCTTTAAGCGAGTCCGAATTACGCACAAAGCAACCCTTTCACCCATTCACTTAAGAACCTAAGTACTTTAAAGCCAAGCAAATGTGTATTTCTCGAGAAGGTAAGTGTATCAACTGCGCTTGTACTCCAACTCGTGTTAAATCTGTGCGTTCAACTTTGACTTCGAATTGAGTAGCATTTGACCAATGGTATCTGGCAAGCGATAAGACTCGTATCTGCTCAGCCTCCCACCTGTTGTCTATCCCACACATCCCACCGGACCCCCTCACTGTAACACTAGCCCAGCACAGGTAATCCATCCCCACTCACCACCACCTGTAATTAGCAGGTGATAACAAATGCTCCCAGCAACATAAAGCATTTCTGCCATTTGTTTTGCTGCTGCGAATCTCAGAAGAGTGACTATTGTTATAAAAGACGTGTGTTATAAAGTATGAAACATACACTTCTCTTAATGTGCGACGATTCAAACCAATTGAATGATGCTGAAGTACAATATTCCCGGCTCATGTTACTCCAATTGATGCTTTTTGTTTTTTGCTGCAGTAGAACACAAAAATGTCCCTTAGTGGGATTAATAAAGTCCATCTTATCTTATCTCATCAATTGGCTGATGGTCAATTGTAGTCGGAATCTATTATCATGAATTATAACTGAATTAAATTACTTGTAAATTATTTAAATGATAAAATGTATGATAAAATAATTTCATTGTGGTAATTAAATTATCCTGTTTATGTAAATTTAAGCCCCCCCCCCCTGATTATTTAGGTACAATATAAAAAAAAAAGTGAGTTTTATTTTAAATTTACACAATTTAAAAATGTTCCTTTATTTATTCTTAATATTATATCTGGTTAAATTATGTTAACTTTCTCTTTACAATGCTACTTTTTCTTTAACAAACCTAACTTGTGACTCGTATCACTTCAATATTGGTTTACTTAAGAATAATTAAAAATAATAAAAAATGATCTATTAAAGAGGTCGTTAAGCTTTTATTGGGACAATAACAGGACGGCGAATATCTAGTGAGTCCATAAGCACACAGAAAGAAAATAGTTAAAAATGAAGAACACTGGACTCAATTATCGGAAGCAAAAACAATCAAACCCACTGCGCAAAAACACGTCAACGCGACGTGAAAACTAAGTTATTATTCAACGTCACGATCAGGTGACCTAGATGGTGAGGAACGTTACTCCAGACGACGTGATTTTTCCGACGTCTCGTCCACGTGACGTATTAACGCCGACGCGACGTGTATATAAGGTCTAAATATAGTTGAAATTGGGTCGTTATGGACGTTTTTTTTTTTCAACTTTCATTCGTTACTATATTTTAACTACAGTAGATCACTACTGTTATGTATTTAACTACAGGCACACACAAGAACAACAAAATAAATAAATATTAATTTATTATTTACAAATAGCACACATATATCATACAGTTTATACAACTTTATAATGCAGTGTAAAAAAAAAGCTTGCTTAACTCATCACATCAAAACAAGTTAAGCAGTTTAAAAATAAACCTATGTAGAACTCTGCATTATCAAACATTATATACAATTTCAGTGATATACAGTAAAAAAAAAAAAAAAATCTAATCTATATGCAATAGATATTAATAAAATGAGTTGGTGTCCTGAATCCTCTGGTGCACGGTGTAAGTGTGTCTGCAGCCGTTGGCCTGATGAAGTCCTCAGTACAGCCTGGAACTTCATGACTGGACCTGCACAGGTACAAAAAGAAAGAAATTAAAATCTCGGACAATACACAAATGTGAAAATGTCCCCGTCCAAGTCTTTTATAGATTGAAAGAGTTTTTCTTTGTAGAAATTACACATTTGAGATTTACCTATTCCTCCTCTTGCCTTTATACTCCTATTGAATTGCGCTGAAGAGCCTAAACAAACAAATAAAAAATGATGGGATGGGCCTTTCACCAGAGGAAAATAAAAACAATGAGAACGTCTCCAGGACCTGAAGGAACGATTAGAACAAGGATTATGTGATCGTTCATGTTTGCAATGCATGCAATCTAACTCTTGAAGAACTTATTGAATTAAAAAATGTTAAAATGACAACAGTAATTTCAAACGTTAAAACTTTTCAGCACATAGAATTAACCAAACTTACCTCAAATCAAATGTTGATATGATGGATTACATCGAGTAGAACGCAGTTCAGCTTTTAGGTTTCTGCCGCGCGCCCAAAAAACGTTGAGATTCTTCATGGCATTGTGTGTGCTGGCGGCCTGGATGTACTATTGGCACACTGATAGATAAGCAACATTGGACGAAAAAAACCTAAATCATGTCGAAATCACCTTTTGTGATGTAAATTGACATAGAACCATATTTGTTTAAAGAAAATTACTACGGTATATTTTATAAATATATTTCAAGACGTCGCGCAAGACACGTGCCCGTGACGTCATAAACTCATCGTCGTACCGACGTTAAAATTAAGTAATCTTTCGACGGCCAAACATTACATGTTGACGCGACGTGGAGATAAGGGCGAGGACCGACGGATGCGATATCAACTTAATCTGCACGTCATGCCGACGTCCAATGTTTAGTGGGAACGTTCTGTCAGAACGTAAAAAATCAGAGGGGGTGCTTATATTCACGTAAATATGATAATTATTATTATTATTATTAAATGTTTATAGATTTATACTGTAATGTAAATTTTTGATTAATACAATTATTTATACTAATAATTAAATAATTTCATCATTTATAAAATAAATGATGTAAAACAGAATGCCCTTTACGTCTTCTTTAAAGACTAAAAGCAAGTGATCTGCCCTACACAGATCATTGTTCTCCATCATTGTGAAGGGAAGAACCGACTGGAATCTTCATAATCCAAAACACACACTTAATAAGCACAAAACACACAAAAACCACTCTCAACATTCAACAATAACCGACACAGAGGAGAGAAACCAGCAAAGCAGCCAAACTCAATAAAACTGTCAACAGAAGGTAAGCACGCAAGGGATTCTGGGAAATGAAGTTAATTGTCACTCTTTTGGTAGTTGTTTGAATGGGAGTTGCTCCCATAAAAAACTGAGCTAACCACAATTATCCAAATATTCATTATGACCCAAAAGGACAGTTTTGGTTCCTCACAGAGTCAAACTGGCGACCTACTGGTTATAAAATAAAATCTTTAAAAACCTGTAACAAAAGAATAGTCCATAGCTTCAACAATAGTCCAGCTTCTACAATATATTTCTTAACTATAACTATAATATAATCAATAATATTATATACTGTCTTTTTTGTGTTGGTCTCGGACTAAGAAAAGCGTTATATAAATAAACTTGAACATGAACTTGAAATAGCCGGTCAATTTATTGTACGTACCCGCGTAACATTCTATCAAAGAGTGAAAACCGGACATTTTTGTGAATTTATAAAACCTGTCCAGACTGGATGGGTTGTACAAAAACCTATTTTGACTGATAAAGTTGTTGTAGATTAGCTCAATAAAAGAAATATAGAAACATAAATGTCTCGACACTTCTTAACAGGGAAAAAATAACACTGGAAGAAGTAAGATTAAAAAAAGAACAGACAGACCATATTGCATCCGGTAGATCGCCGTGCTAAACGCTATTGAGCTAGCGCTTAAAAACGAGACCAGCAGCTGCAAAATCTTTGAAGCAAACAAAAAAACGTGCAAAACGAAAAATGAAACAAACGTTAAGATCGCAGGCGAAAAATAAAAGAATATTCTTGCCATTAATCGGATTCCGTAAAGACACTGAACCTGATATGCTTCACAGACACCACTGCTGAAGTGTATGTTTGTGTGTGTGTGTGTGTGTGTGTGTTCACCTCTCTGGTGGGACGTGTTAAACGCACCACACACATTCCAGTTTGGTTTCTACCAGACCTGGCCTTTCCCTCATTTTCTACTTTCCCTACATGACAAATAACTGTCTAGTTACCGTAAATTGATGATGTTCAGGTGTTCATTACGCAGTAAATGAGGGAACAGAAGGCATCAGCTCTTTCTGTGAGTCCCCGGAAAGATGTAGATGCTGCGATTACACCCCAGAGTCTCGATTCCCTACTAACAAACGCCTCATTAACGTCCAATTAAGCCGGGAAACCAGGCTCAACTACTTTGATCCCGCTCCTCTTTGTTTATCTTAAAATCAGAAGCATATCTACACCTAAAGATATGAAAAAGTCTTAATAGTTTTCACTGCAGTAAAATATAACACCATAATTTTAATGATAATCTACCCTAATATTACCTTAACCACTTTTTAATAGATTTACATATAAAGTGTAAGTAGACTATGTGTACTATTCGGTTGAATATATTTAAATGCATGGAATGTGATATAGTTATTATCATATGTTCATTCAGGAAATCCATATATGAGTTTTTAACAATATATGCATTATTCAAAAAATTCCCATATATTGTATATACGCATTTTGAAATTTGAATTATATTTAAATATAATAAAACAATGTTTCAAGGATACAGTTCTTTTCCGTAAATGGAACACTTTATTTAAAGTCCTTCATTGAAGACATGAATACAGAGAATGTTGTTGCGTACCTTTATATTTTGCTCGTTTTCCCTATTTTCTCCTTTTTCTATATTGTGCACCCCATAGCTTTACGGATCCGAATCAACAGATAACACCTGACTCACACTGTCTCTCTCTCTTTCTTTCTCTCTCTCTCTCTCTCTCTCTCTCTCTCTCTCACCATTAGATTTGTCAAGCTGTAGTGAGAACTCATCAAGCTCATGAGAATTAACACGAGCGTTAAAAGTTGAGTTTGTGAAGGGAACGATGCTCCTCACTAATGAATTCATAACCCTAACCCAATCATCAGCCCACCAGCAGTCAGTCCTCTAGACGTTCATCTTGATTTGTTCAGACTTACAGAAAATGACAAGTGAACTGGTTATGAACCAGAGAGCCCAGGTGGAATCCCAGTATTGGCATTTTCTTTATATAGCTGGTGTGGCGCCGGTAAATCAATAGTTTTGTGCAGCGGCGTTGGCTCAGTCAGCGCTGTGGTTGCCAGGGATTGGCAGCATTGAGGATAAATGTATTTAAAATGCCTCAAATGCCGCCTTGGTTCTGGAGGAACACAGTTGAGACGATATGCTGGTTTAAACCCAACTTCAGGAAGTGCTGGAAAAGTCTTAGTACTAAACTATCAAATAAGTCTTCATTATTATGGTAAATTTTTTTTTACATACATTTAGAATCAGAATCAACTTTAATGGCCAAGTTTGTACATGATAACACAAATAGATGTGGTCTGACTCCGTCTTTTGTTTCCCTCAAATACAAGAAAAAACAAAAATAGAACAAAAAAAGAAAGACAAAAATCTAACATGAATATTTCACTTACTATATTAAAGACACTTTTACTTAAAGCAATTTACAGGGTGAACGGTTGGTGGTAAATATATTGTCTTCTAAAAGTGCCAAAACTTTTGACATTAAAATGTTATTTCGCTTATGGAATGTAAGATCAAATGGGCAATTATAGCAAAAAAGTGTGTTTCATAAATAATAATAAAAGATATTCTGTAATGGTTTAAGGTTCTACTGTAAGCAAACGTTGAAGAAAAGGTTTTTCAGTGTGGCATATTTATTGAAAAGTCAACACGTCTTTGTTTTTTCAGTTACTTGGTTAAAAAAATAGTTTCAATTGTTCTATATTCAAATAACAGGTTGCAGAGGCAAAGATGGTGCAAGACTTTAAGGCAACGTGAGAGTGAAAATTATAAGAAATAGAAAAGCAAAATATTAATGTTTAAAATAACAAAATTAACACAATTTACTCCTCATCAGAGCAGCTTTTCAGTTCAGGTAGAAACGTTGAGCTCCTGCTGAAACCTGAAAGAGTTAAAACACGCTTGCGAAATAACTGAAGAGTAAATTTATTTTTATAAAGTTACATGACGAGATTACTAAGTTCACTTCCTGAAACAGTGCTTAACATAGTTTATTACAACAATCGTCTTGGTTACTTGCGTAACCTCTGTTCCCTGAATAAGTCAGGGAACGAGACGTCAGTCAGAGACCTGACTATGGGATAACGGATGCGCCGCCATTCGCGATCACTCGGCCAATGAACGGTCAAGTTCCATGGCTGCATGAATTTGCATGCCACCTTTGACCTGTACCAGCTGGTATAAAAGGGCAGTGGCGTGCCACATGCAAATACCTTTCGCTGATTGAAGTCGGTCGGCCCAACACAGACTTCCAGCGGCATACCCTGAATGTGGCTGCGGGAAGTGACGTCTCGTTCCCTGACCTATTCAGGGAACAGAGGTTACTTAAGTAACCAAGACGTTCCCTTTCATAGTCAGGTCACTTCGACGTCAGTCAGTTACTGTACCTGACTATGGGATAATGCAACAGGCCACATCCAGGGCAGTATCCTACCAAAAAGACTCCTCTGGCTGCTTAGCCGAGGAACCTTTAGTGGATCTTTCACAGCCTCTAGAGGTGGGCCTAGCCCGAAGGGTAATAGCACTCACCTCCACCGGGGCAACCAAGGAATCTGTTGGGTCTTGACCCATGCCGTGGGGGACCCTCGCCAGGGTTGACGGAGAACACTTCTCACATAGTGCGACGTGTTGCGTAGAGATGGCGCGCCAGCGTCACTCTTCAAGGAAGCCCAGTGTCTGTCGTAAACAGAGTAAGCTTGGGAGAGGGAGGAGAGCGTAGCCCTACTACTCGACCTCATTCCTTCGGGAAACACAGGCGTAAAAACTCGATGAGTATCGCCCGAGGAAAAACACAGCCAGAACTAGGTCTACTAGTCTGGACTCGGTGGCACCAGGGAACCCCCCCTTGCGCCTGATTGCCCGTAAGGGGAAACAGAGGCCGGGAATCCAGGGGTCTCGGCCCTCCGTAGGCCGTGACCCCTAGTGTGCTGAGCGGACTGGGCGTGTCCCTAGCCTAACTCGAGGGTAGAGAAAACACTAAGATTGGAGGCTGGCCCAATCTTAGGCTGGGGTTGGCTCCTGCAGGCCTACACCGTGTCGGTATTGCACTCCACTGCAGAAAGTACCTGCGTGAATACCGACGCCTTATCCAGTTCGTAGAACCGGATAAAGGTGTTGGGTGTAGCCCAGCCGGCAGCTCTGCATATGTCTGCTAGAGAGACTCCTGGTGGAGTGGGCTCTCACGTTCAGTGGGCAAGGCAACTTACAGACGTGATACGCGAACTTAATCAACGATCCAGTGCGAGAGTCTCTGCTTGGTGACGGCATTCCCTTCTGTCCACCACCATAGCAGATAAAGAGCTGTTGCGAGCTTCTAAAGCTCTCTGTGCGCCGAAAGTAGGTGCGTATAGCACGCACTGGGCACAGTGGGTAACCGGCCAGGTCTTGCTCCCCAGCCGCGAGGGCCTGCAACGTCACTACCTGATCCCTGAAGGGGGTAGTGGGCACTTGGGCACGCAACCAGGCCTGGGTCTCAGCACTAGGTGCGAGTCTCCAAGGCCAAAGGTCGTCACTGAGGATCTGCAGAGATCGCCCTCACCGGCCTAAGTGCCTGAGCACTGCATCCCTCTGTGTGATCAACTGACTCTGTGAATTGGCTAACAGGGGCCAATCGACAGGAAGTTCAGGATCCTGAAGCCGCGCACTCTCAGGAAGAGAGGGCAGCCTGCGCTATCTTCGTAAAGACTCGCGGCAACAGAGAGAGGTCGAAGGGCGATACATAGTTTGCAGAGAACGCCTCTAAGTCCCCGACCCGTTTTACTGACGCCAGCGCTAGTAAAGCGTAGCCTTCAGTGTGAGCAGCCTGAGACTCGTAGTCTCTACCGGCTCGAAGGGGAGGAGAGCAGAGATTCGCCAAAACTAAGCTCAATCCCGCACCGGGGTCGGGGGAGGTCGGGGGAGGTCTGGAAGGGCGAACCCTTCTAGCACCTCTTAGAAACCTAGTCGTCAGGTCGTGCCGGCCGACTGTCTTTCCCTCGATGAGGTCATGTGAGGCGGATATCGCGGCCACATAGACTCTCAGAGTAGAAGGGGCCACGCTTTCCTCAGGTTTTGCTGGAGAAACGAGAGAACCGTACCGACGGGGCAACTCAGTGGGTTTTCGTTTTTCTAGCGGCACCAGGTGACGAAGGTCTGCCACTTCAGGTCGTACAGCCGTCTTGTGGACAGTGTCCTGAACCGACCGTGGCAGATCGTCTAACGAGGTGACCCGTCCAGCGGCCAGACATGGAGGTTCCAGAGGTCTGGTCGCGGTTGCCAGAGCGAGCCCTGTGCTTGTGAGAGGAGGTCCGCTCTCAGAGGTGGGTGAGCAGCGCGTCTGCACCGAGTGGCGCCTCGGTTAGTGCAAACCAGAGTGGACAGTGGTTTGATTCGTCTGAAGCAAAGAGATCTATCTGTGCCAGACCGAATTCCTCCCACACCTCTGTCACCACTTGAGGGTTCAGCCTCCATTTGCCAGGGGTGGGACCCTCGACAGTGCATCTGTGGCTTGAGTCTCGGCAGACACCACAACCAGAGGCAAGGTGCGAGCTTATTCAAGCGGTGCGAGCCCAAACCGCCTTGACGGTTGATGTAAGCTACTGCAACTACGCTGTCTGACTTGACCAGCACATGCTTCCCTCGGACTTGCCTGAGCAAGTGTTTCAACCCGAAGTGCACGGCTAGTAGCTCGAGCATGTTGACGTGCCACTGGGGGCGAGGACCCGACCAACGACCGGAAACTCCCCGGCCGTTGCACACTGCTCCCCACCCCGTGTTGGATGCATCTGCGGATACCACAACACGCCGGGAGACGGTTCCTAGAGGGACACCTGTCCGTAGGAAGCTTGTCTCTGACCAAGGGTGGAGCAGGTTGAGACACTCGGGTGTGAAGAGTTGTTTTAATTAGAAGACACTTGCAAATTTTTTGTGTAATTAAGAAAATATTGAAAATTATTTATTCTGTTCCCAAATGTGCAGCTAATTTATTTTAACTTTTTTTTCTATTAGAATGAAGTGATTGTTTGATTCAATTTCAGTTGGTCCATAGAACATCTTTATGTGTTTCCTTCAATTATGTTAAAATCAGTTAATGCACACTTTGTTCAAAAATCTCTCACTTTTAATGTGAGCATATTTATTGAAAAAAACTTGTGAGAGAACTGAGAGGCAAAAAACAAATAAATAAACAAGATTATTGTTCATTAATCGTAATCGTGTTAAATTGGTCAATCAATCGAGATTTTGATTTTTGGCATAACGCCTAACCCTAACTATCAAACAAACCGAGATTTGGTGGCAGGGCACAGATTCGTTAAATAATAAATCATTTACTATGTGATGATGACATTTTTTTTCCAATTATCCACTTAATTTTGGTAAATCATTTTATAGCATATAAAATAAATTGTGGGGCAGAAAAACCCCAATGAATTCAACGACAATTAAACCTTGCAACATCTAAAACACCGAGTCGAGGAACATCTCAAATCAGAACCTAGCGGGGGAGGGGCTTGGGCGAAAACTCTAAAACTATCCGATATGTCCACTGGTCCTTTCCAGGTCCACCAGGGGTCCAATGCAGCTTACGTTCCAGTGCCGAGGGCAGCGGCCGGTCCAGGCTGGAGAACAGATGGACAGACAGACCCTGCTGGGAAAATACTCCACAAATCCCAGAACGTAGCAGCTTGGTGAGTTCTCATTATCCATGCCTCCGCTGGTTCATCAAGTGCCACATTTAAAATGTCCTTAAGAGCCACATTATCAAAATGGTAGCCCTCTGCTGAAATCCACTAGCAATTGCTTGTGCCGGAATCGCCTCTTGCGATGGGTAAAGGTTTGGTCTTTTACTGGCTGGTTCAATCTATCATGCTTTTGGAAATCATAGAAACAGGGGTAAAGGAATTGAAAATGCTTACTATGATTTATTATTTAACCTTGTTAAAGAAAATAAGTTTTAAAATGCCCTTAATGCAAGCTTCTCACAAACTTCCTGTAACTGTCTCTTTGCTCACATGCCATGTCCTTATACGGCATTCTAAGGTTCTTCTTTTGTCTCACACAATGACTATATACAGTGATGTTTTTCACAACATGTTGTGTCTACAGTCACCTTGGATGATTAGTGATGATCAGAGGTGTAAGGTACTTGAGTAAATGTACTTTGTTACTTAAGTATTTTTGACTACTTTGTACTTGTACTAAGTATTAAAAATATAAACAACTTTTACTCTATACTCCACTGCTGGAGCTCATGGCTGCTCCTGCTTTTGTTGGTAGCGTCACTTCCTGTAGCGTGCTGTGTTTATAGCTTCGCTGCTCATCTGAGAACTTTGCTAAAAATTCTCAGTACTTAGCTGCTTTTGTAAACTCCAGAGATTTTAATCTAAACCAGCGATCTTTGATTCCACGGTTTCAACGAGTTTCAGCGTCTTCGCGCGTCGGACTCTCCGTGTTTTAGACCTCCACCATGCTAAACTCCGCGAAAAGGTAAGATGCCTACGCCTGTGGCTGTGGTTTGCACCTCATGTTACATGTATAGTCTAGCCTTATCCATCGCCGATAAGGGCATTACGTGCGAAAAGTGCAGAGAGGTGATTATGCTGATGGAAAAGGACGAGTTATTAGAAACACGCATCCAGGCATTAGAATTAGAGAAGCAAAGACAGTGTGAGAGTAGCGAGACGGTCCGGGATGCTGTTCGCGCTGAGGCACATTCCTCAGTTCCGGGCGGAGACGTCCTGCAGCGGGACAGCTGGGTGACTGTGAGGCGGAATAGTCGCCATTCGAAGCGGCATCACTCCTCTGTTCCGCTTCATACATCTAACAGGTTTTCCCCACTCAGAACAGAACCCTCTGAGACGCCTGCTGAAAGTGCCTTAGTGATAGGAGACTCCATAGTGCGGAACACAGAGACATAGGGTCAAATACGGAGTCCCACAAGGCTCAGTTCTCAGACCAATTCTGTTCTCGTTATACGTTCTTCCACTAGGAGACATTATCAGAAGCCATGGACATAGCTTTCATTGCTATGCAGATGATACGCAAATCTATGTTTCCACAAAGCCCAATGAAACCTCGCAGTTTACTAAAATATTAGACAGTTTCAGTGATATTAGTGACTGGATGATGAAAAACTTCTTGATGCTTAACTCTGACAAAACCAAATTATTGCTTATTGATTCAAACCTAAAAATAAAGGACCCTGAATATAATCTAAATCTTAACAGACTTAAACTCTCAACCAATTAAACAGTGAAAAACTTAGGTGTTATATTTGATAATAAACTTTCATTTGAAAACCATTTCAACAACGTCAGCGTTTCTTCACCTCAGGAATATTGCAAAGCTGCTTCACATGCTCTTTAGGTCGGATGCAGAAAGACTCATACATGCGTTTATGACCTCGAGGTTAGATTACTGTAATGGTCTTCTGGGAGACTCTACTGCCCGACAAATAGATAAACTTCAGTTAATGTGTTAATGTCGCTTCACTGGTTACCTGTAAAATGTAGAATTATATTTAAAATTCTCCTAACAACTTTTAAAGCATTAAACGTTCTAGCTCCTCTGTATCTCAGTGAGCTCATCACGTGTTACGAGCCAAGGAGACCTCTGCGCTCTCAAAACTCAGGCCAGCTCGTAATACCCAAAATCTCTGAAACCTTCACAGGGGGCGCACTCCGCCTAGCACGACCCGCAAATCTGAATCAATTAGTCAGATTCCACCTAGATTAAAAGCACATCTCTTCAATGAAGCATATTTAAAACTGTAATAGCAACATATTCAGTGACTAATATTACTGACTAGGAAGGCTGCACTAGGTAGAAGCCTGGAACTGAACCTCACCCGCACCATAGCATCACTGCTATTCTCTTAGAGCCCTTCTAAGTGCTAATAGCTTTTGTTCTTGCTCGTGTCACTCCCCTGCCGAGATCCTGAGTGATCCACATCACTTCCGGAGGAGTTGCTGTCACGTCCACGTCGGAGGAGGATATGAATAGAGGATACTTCATGAATAGAGGTTTTTATTTTCACATTTAAAAAAAAATTTTATTAGCCTAAATTAAGTATGAGTAAAATACTTAAGTTCTTTTAAAATGTGATACTTTGCTACTTTGACTCAAGTCTTTTTTACATTGGTGACTTTTTACTTGTATTGGAGTAACTTATGCAGTACGTATCCGTACTTGTACTCGGTTGTCTGGTACTTTTTACACCTCTGGTGATGATGATCTAGTTAATTAGGAAAAAAAATATTTGAAGAAAATCAAATACAAATGCAGCTTTCTGTTATTTAGAAAAGACAAACTATCAAGATTTATATTTACATGTTTCTTTGAAATGGCTTTAAAATGTCATACTTTTATACCGTCAGGCTAAACATAAGCAATGATTAATCAGTAGACGACCAAACAGAGCAGACATAATTGTTACTATTGTTTCACATCCTGTGCTTTTGCTCTTTTGTTACACTTTTGATATTACAAGTTTGGAGACGTTGACTATGTGATGATGACATTTTTTTTTTCCCATAATCATAATTTTGGCAAATCCTTTTAAAGCAAATAAAATAAATTCTGGGGGGGGGGGGGCAATAAATTCAACAAAAAAGATAACATTTCTGAAACAGACAAAGAACTCATCCTATCAAAGCTTTTGCCTCGTCAACTGCTTTATACACAATTATAACTCGGCTTCCTCGGAGACCTGGACAAAACAAACAAACTTCCCGCCACAGGTCAGCGTGTTCTTTGACATACAGGGCCACTTGTGCTTTCTCAGAAAGACGTTTTCAAGGTTCGCATTTTGCAAACCAATTTATCCTGTCGTCTTTTTAGAAACACCCTGAATCCTGGAAAAGCGTCTTCAGAGAGACTTGAGACCAACAAAGGACTTTTTTTATTCCATCAAAACAGCTAAAAAAGCACAAGAGCCACAAGAAAGATGCTGGTGTCAGCAGAAGACAAGCAACGCTGTGCCATCCGTTTCCTCTCCTTCATTCCGTACGTACCTGCTCCTATTAAAGGAGCTCCTATTAACGTTTTCTTTATAAGAAAGGAAGAAAAAAAGACAATTCTCTACATTGTGTTAAACAGCGTCCAAGTGCAGATTTACGCAAATATAAGCACCCGTTTTTTTTTTTTCCAATTTTAGCAGCTCAAAAGCTATCGCCGATTTCAAATATTGAGGTAAATATTTTAAATAGAGGTAAATTCTTTAAATAATGGTTCTGAGGCAGGCGTGCATATGAGTTTTACAGCTCAATAACAGACATAAAGAACTGTTAGAAACATCGCAACACTTAACAAAGACAAAAAAACAACACTGGAAGAAGTAAGATTAAACTAAATACAGTCATTAATATTTGAACAGACAGACCATATTGCATCCAGTAGATCCGCGCTAACGGCTAACAGGCTAGTGCTTGAAAACCAGACCAGCAGTCTTTTTATATTGTGCCTGAAAAATCAGGGTGTTTATGTTCGCGGAATGCTTATATTCTCTATTTAAATACGGTATTTGCGCATGTGGACGAGCTTTTTTCCTCACGCCTTTTGGTTGAAAATGCTTAATTTACTCTGTGAAATAATTTTCGATTCAGTGTTTTGATTGACCAAAAAAAAAAAAAAAAAAAACGTATACTAACTAATTGAAGTTTAAGTTCAAGTTTATTTATATAGCACTTTTCTTAGTTTCAGACCAACGCAAAGTCGCTATGCGTAATAAAAAAAAAAAAAGTCTTTAAAGAAAAAAAAATGTGCATCAAATGTGTTCAAAATCTAGGAAACAGAGTCAGTAAAAAAAAGAAAGACTAACTGATTGAAGTGTAAAACAGCAGTACATACACTGCAAAAAATAAATCCTCAAAAAAGCCAAAAAATCTTGGAATTACACAATAAATCTTGTTTTTTTCATACAATATAAAAGAACCATCTTAGAATTAAGAGTGAAAGATTAATTTGCTCGTTTCAACGAATAGGACTTGTTTCAAACGTCTTACCAAGTACATTTATCTCTCCCCATTGGCAGATGATTTTACTCGATTGTTTTTCTCTTAGTTTGCTTTTTATTTTCTTATTTTTCAATGTGCATTTCTTGCAGTGTAATTTTACGGTCTCAAAGCGCAAGAGAAAGAACAATAAATATGTTGTGCAAAAATGCAACCATGCAAATACAATGGTGCAATTCTGACAAGACCAAATATAATGTGCACATTCAAATACAATAGTGCAATTTTGAGTGAAAAAAGTGTGTCACTTCATTTTTCACCTTTCCTGTATCTTTTGAAGACAACAAACGGAAATGCAGCTCACAGATACAATGATAGATGGCTGTACATTTAATTTGATCCGTGCGTGCCAACCGATTGTGTGTGTTACTGGACTTCACCACGTTACACATCATGTGACTTGGCAAAAACCAAAATCTGCTGCAAATTTAGCAGTGGGAGTTTGAAGAAGCTGATGATGGCATTTTGGCACGGGTGTTGGCATTAGAGCGAGTTGGTGTTTACGTCAAGAATTTAGGAGTAAAGAGTAGCTGAAAGCCAAACTTGAGTAAAAGTACAACACCTAACTGTAAAACTAGACAATAAATCTTGTTATTTTCTCTTACGAGATAAATTGACTACGTAAGGATGAGTGAAAGAAAGAAAATGCTAATTTTGATGGTTTTTTACACTAAATCGAGACATTTTTCAAAGTAGACATTATGTTTTAACACAGAACTTCCTGAAACAAGAAACGTCAAGTGAAATGTTCTTATTTTATGAACACAATGTGTCTCAATTTAAGAAACTAGCTACTTTTTTATCACTGCAGCCAATGAGAACAAGAACTGAAACGCAGAAACAAATCTACTGTGTAACAAGATTTTTTTGTCTGGTTTTAAGCCGTCTGTTTTTTACTTTCTTATTTTTTCACATGGATATTTTGCATGTGAGTACCTTATCTGGTTTGAGGTAAAATTATAACCTTTGACAGACCAAAATATGGATAGTTACACATCATCAGAAGAGTCTTACCCACTGAAGAGAGACTTCCTCTGTCACAAGCTCGACTAGACGTGTTGAGTCTCCATGTCGGGGAAGGAAGGTTCAGAGAGCTGATGACTGAAGGTAACAGGAAGGGGAAAACTTCCGCTTGATAACTTCTCATCTGGTCCTCAAGCCTGGAGCTACAGCCGGATGACGGCGTCTTCATTGCTTTTGAAATAAAAAACGAGAAAGGGAGACAGATTTTTTTTAAAAGATCGGTTTGACCGTAGGGTGGTTAAATGTCGAAATGTCAAAAAAAATGTTTTTTTTTTTTTTTTTATCACAGTGAGAAAATAACAACGTCTGTAAAACTGCCTTTTTTCACCTCAGGAATATCTCAAAGCTGCGTCACATGCTCTCCCGACAGGATGCAGAAAAACTGATACATGCGTTTATGACATCACGGTTAGATTACTGTAATGGTCTTCTGGGACGTTCTCCTGCTAAACTAATAGATAAACTTCAGTTGGTTCAGAATGCAGCTGCTAGATTACTCACCAGAACAAAAAAATTTAGCCATATTAGTCCAGTGTTAATGTCGCTACACTGGTTACCTGTTAAATATCGCATCCAGTTTAAAATTCTCTTAATCACTTATAAAGCACTAAACGGTTTAGCTCCTCTATATCTCAG
>MU204349.1:13203846-13215959 GCA_017309775.1 Paedocypris sp. Pulau Singkep
TTTTTTTTTCATTAGCTCAATGGTTATTTTATTTTAAATCCTTGCTCTCGCGTTTATTATTTCTGCACGTTTCATTCATTGCATTCGTTTTCGCGCAGTCTGCTTTACGGTATGTAATCGCTCAAACGGCTTGATTTTGGGGCAAAACGATCATTGAAAGTCTCGAATCGCAGGACAGTCCCATTGTCCCCAATCCCAAACCCCGGTGACCAGCGCTGCTTAGTGAATTAAACGTTCCTGGGCCGCACAAGTTTAGTAAAACAAATCAGATTAGTGCCAGTGGACGTCAAGCGCAAACACGATACGGAAATGATTTAGGTTTTCGTTTTGCTTTTTAATTATTGTTTTCGTTCGCAATCTTCACATTATCGTTTGCGAGCAGGTTAAAGGCGCCTTTTCGTTCCAAATCGGACTTATCTTTAAAAGAGTGAAGTGGCTCAGCGCATTATTGCTGGCACATTGAGTGCCGTAATAACATGACTAGAAGCGCAACAAAAACATGTCTCTTTTTCGCACGCGCTGCTATTCAGCAGATTTTACTGTTAATGTTTCTTGTGATGCTGAAGAACTGAAGAAGAGATGGTTCAGAGTTTAAAAATGATTATTGAAATAATCATGCCTTTCTCGTCTTCTAAGCAGTAGAACTTTATTCTTATAAACGAGGAACTATAATTTTGTCATTTTAAAAAGTTGTTTAATAAGGATTAAAAAAAACTAATTGATAATATGTAATTGAATATTTGTATATTAAAAGAAAATTCTAATATCATAATGGGACCTTCCCTGGTGAGTTAAAATGCTAAATCACTTTATTTGTATTTTAGTATTAGATCTGTTTTTTAGTTAGTTTGTTTGTTTTTTTATCTTGAATGCATTTTAAAATACAAATAAACACTATTTAAAGTTAAATACTAAATTAAATACAAAAAACTTTATATCCTAAAATGTGTATTTTTTCCCCGAGCCCGGTCCGGCCCCTTTGTCAAATGTTAGAACCCAATGTGGCCCGCGAGTCAAAAAGTTTGCCCACCCCTGGTCTAGACTGAAGACCCATCTCTTTAACGAAGCATATATTGACGTGTTATAATAATTTACAGAAAATATTAATATATCGTATAGAAAGGCTGCCTAGTTAGTGCTCGGAACCGAATTACACCTGCACCTTCAGAAAATTGTTCAAAATCTCCAGTAATTGAAGCTTTTCTAATTGCCTTGTATTTTCTTTATTTACTCTCCCCTCCTCTCCTGAGCGGCAAGTGTCGTACGACCGGAATCTCCTAGGAGTTTCGGAATCATCGGTGGTGCTCCTGGACCTCTGTGGACCTGATGACGCTGTTGGCGTGGAGAAGTCCCCTTCTTTCTTCTTCCCGCCTCTTTCTCCACTGAGGAGGGAAACATCGTTCCTGAATCATCATTAAATGACGCGGAACAACCAACGCACTGATTGTGTAGTGTTAGAATGCCGGAGGAGACTGGCACCAGTGAGCCGGGTTCTCCCCAGGGTTTTTCCTCGTTAAAGAGGTTTTTTTTACCTGGCCGCTGTTGCGTATGTGTTTGCTCGCTGGTCTTTGTCTTTGTCTTGTCATAACCGCAGTCACTTAGTTAACACCAACAATCCAGACGACAAATTGAAAAAAAAGCAACATTTCCCTTACATATTTACACGTGCGCTTTGAGACAGTTAAAACTGTGAAAAGCGCCTTACAAATACTCATTATTATTATTATTATTATTATTATTATTATTATTATTATTATTATTTCTTTTGATAAAATATAAGGTGAGCAATATTTTATCTGTATTTTATTTAACTAAAACGTTCAAAACTGTTGATGCATTTCACTATTTCTAGTTTCATCAATTGCATGCAGTGATAACCAACATAATATTCATCATACAAAATATGATGCCATAAATTGCCAGGCAAGTAATTTCACAAAAAATGTAAATTGTCACTAGTATAAAAAAAATCCTTTAAGCGCAGACATTAAACGCACTATTTAGAATAGAATAGAGTAGAATAGAATAGCCTTTTTTGTCACTGTGCACATATACAATGTAAGTCATATACACAAACAATGAGATTATAGCAACTTTCTTTCCAGTGCAACGCATTAATAAATCTAGTCCAAAAATATTACAATAATACAGACATGGAACTTTACAGCTGTGAACTGGAGAGAACAGAGTAAAACAACTTGTAACTTGCCAAGAATGGTGGAATCATTTTGGCATCAAGTTCAACACAACACCAATGTTCTTCACTATGATTAAATTCACCGTGTTCATTTTAGCTCTAACAACAGCTGGTTTTTTCCTCATATTTCTGCTCTACTTCAGCGAGAGTGAATCGTTTCAATAGTAATGTAACACACGTGTATTAGACACATTAGATTAAACTCACATGTGCAACTAATGACAGTTTAAAATAATCGGTTTTATTTTACAAACTCATTTTATTAAAGTTTAACTCGTTCGCTAAATCATCACAAACAATTTTGAGTGTGACCTGTCGCGGTGGGCGGGGCAATGGCGGAGATCCGCTCACTCAGAGGGAGGAGTCAAGTCAGCGCAGTTGAGTCCGAGACACCGTTGATTGTAACGCGAGCGCTAAGATCCGTGCGCTCAACTCGAGCTGCTCATGCCGGCGAGAAAATCAGTACGCTCGTGCACGAATCCTTAAAAAATTATAATTCCACACACTGTAGCAAAGGTAGCGCCAAGTTCTCGCGATATCACGATATGCAATCGCATCTCGCGAGAAGCAACAGATCTCGCAAGATCTCTTACTACGAGATATCGTCACACTCCTAATGTCTACATAAACCTAAATGAATCTAAAGCGGCAGCTTTTTGAACAGAGATTTGATCCGACTGATCCTGAATTTTGACGAGCAAATTATTTCAAGTCAAAGTCAGCTTTATTGTCAATTTGTCATATGTACAGTACATACATTTGTACTTTGAGTGCAAAGCTGAAAATTGAAATTTTGTTACTCTCACTAGTCCCTAGATACGAACAGATAACATTTCAACATAAAAACTTACAAAAACTACAAAAAGCTCTAATAAAAAAAAAAGAACTAAAAGTGTCACGGATCACAGCGCGTGATGTCACAGACTTTTATTATGACTCCTTCAAGGACCGTTATTTTGAATCTCGCCGCGTCGCCGCCATCTTGGCTCATCCGCGTCATGTTGCGATCGTCTGGTCTCAGGTGTTTTGTATTATGTGTTTATTTGTTCAATTATCCAATGTATTTAAGCGCGATTAAAAGCAGGTTAAGTCTCATATGCAGTTTCTGAAGAAGAGTATAAACTCAAAGTTTTACTCGAGTACAGGTACTGGCGAATAAAAAATAATTACTCAAGTAAAGTATAAATAAGCCAACGGTCTACTTAAATGAAGTAACTTTGTACTTTGTTTCTTGACACCTCTGGCAATAGTCCCTTTCACACAAACAGACCTTACTGGTAAATTGCCGACATGCAGTCATGTGTGAACAGACAAATGTTGGTAAATTCGTTTTCGGCAATTTCCCGGTAAGGGTAGCTGTAAATTGCCGGCAAACTGCCCTGTGTGAACGTGGAACGAAAATTTCTGGCATAAGCACGCAGAAGTACAGTTTTCGAATTTTGGAAACGCTGTGTGAATGGTGCTTTTCTGGTAAAATGCTGGCAAGGCAGTGCTTGTGTGAACAGTCTTTCCTGAAAAGTCGTTCCGATAATTTTGCAACATTGCTGTGTCAAAGGCACATAAGAATAAAAAGTAATCAACATTTACACTAAATCAAGGGTTTAGTGTAACGCCAGGTGGTCCTCAAACAGCTCAGAACGTCAAGATCATTCATAACCAGACATGTGGTTGTTAGTGGCATACTCAGAAAAGCAGGGTTGACCTACACTGCAAAAAATGCACATGAAAAATAAACAAAATAAAAAAACTAAATGAATAAAAAAAGACTTAAATCAAGTAAAATGATCTGCCAATGGGGTGAGAAAGTTTTACTTGGTAAGACGCTTGAATCAAGACCTATTGTCTTGACACAAGCAAATAAATCTTTCACTCTTAGTTCTGAGATAGTTAATTTATCTTGTCTGAAAATAAACAAGATTTATTGCATAATTTCAAGATCTTTTGGCTTGTCGAGAATTCATTGCTTGCAGTGTAGACTGGATTGGCTAGGGGCGAACCTCTGCGTGATGACCTGATTGGCCGGTGCTGGTCAGTTTGACTTTGCTTATGGTGTGTGCGGAGAAGAGCGGCAGCTTTAATATTGTGTTTGACTGCTCAACCATAGTGCACAAAATCCCCCTCTTAGCCCGAGTCCAGCAGTGCAGAACAAAGGAGGCTTGATTGGACGGCAGAATGGAGGAGGCTTTTACTTGGCAACACTAGCCTCTCCAGTGCACTGCCAAACGTCCACGTGAAATAAATAAGAAAATAAAAAACTAAAGGAGTCAAAACTAATCTAATCGAGTAAAAACTGCTGCCCAATGGGGTGAGGAAACGCTTGAAACAAGACAAAAGACAGTAGATTTGCTTCTGAATTTCAGTTCTTCAGGTTTTCATTGACTATGAAATTAAAAAGTTGAAAGTTTCTTAAAATGAGAAACCTTGTGTTCTTAAAATAAGAACATTTCACGTGACATTTCTTGTTTCAGGAAGTTCTGTGTTAACACTTAATGTCTACTTTGAAAAATGTCTCGACTTAGTGTCAAATATCATCAAAATGTTGTATATTATTGAAATAAGCAAATTAAACTTTTTCTCCTAATCCTAAAATGGTTAATTTGTCTTTTCAAGAATTTAGTTTTTGCAGTGGACTAGCCTCTGTAGTATACTGCAAAAAATCCATATGAAAAAACAAGAAAATAAAATACAAATTAAGTAAGAAAATAATTCAATCAAGTAAAATTATCTGCCAATGGGGTGAGAAAATGTTACTTGGTAAGACGACTTGAAACCAGAAAAAAAATGTTGCTATAAAGTAGAATTGTTTCTGCATTTCTGTTGTTGTTCTCCTCATAGGCAGTAATAAAAAGTAGCTAGTTTCTTAAATTGAGACACTTTGTGTTCTTAAAATAAGAACATTTCACGTGACGTTTCTTGCTTCAGGAAGTTTTGTGTTAAAACATACAGTGTACTGTGAAAAATGTCTTGATTTAGTGTAAATATCATGTAATTTAGATTTTTTTTTCGTAGCAAGAAAATTCAAGTCATATTTTATTGAAATAAGAAAAGTTGCCTCTCACTCTATATCCTAAAATAGTTATTTATCTTGTGAGAAATAATAACAAGGTTAATTATCTAAATTCAAGATTTTTTAGCTTGTCAAGAATTTATTTTTTGCAGTGTTGTCATGATACTAGAAATAGCAATTTCTATACGATATTTAGAAAAGTATTGATACTCATAGCCACCGGGAATTGAGTGATATTTTGTACCTTTTTCATTTCTGAGAGTGAATAAAAGATCAGTAGATCTAGAGTGGCTGAGAATGGACGTTAAGATCACTAGATCTAGAAGGGCTGATACTGGATAGATGGATCTGAAGATTAGATTTAGATAGATCTAGGGTGGCTGGGAGTAGATGGATCTTAATCTGTTTCAATAAATCTGACACTTTGCTGGTATTATATTACTCGGAAACATAAACAAACAAGGAAAATAACAAAAATCTTTAGTCCTCAAACATTTTGAGATAAAATAATGGTCCCCATCCCAAAACCTGAGCACAGAAGAAAAATGTTTGTATTACCTGAATCTCAATGACACTTTAGACAACTTCATTTCAAGGGAAAAGAATGCTGCATTTAACACACAAAATAAAGTCAAAATATACAAGTCGAATTCTTTCTTTTGGAGAACTGATTTGTGTACATACAGATTAAAAAAATGTAAACAAAGCATGCAAATGTTAAGAAGGTGCTGCGATACATTTTCATGCACAGTAAATTCCAGAGTCAAAAATACTTAGTTACTTGACTTCAGTAGAATTATGTCTTATTTTTACTTGAGTAATAATTTTTCGCATACTCTTTACTTTAACAGTAAAATAAATAACATAACAGTAAATTAATAAAATTCATACATTTTCAGTGTAATTACATACGGCAATTTTTAAATATAACAATAGAGTCCTTCACAAACATAAAGGCAGTTCTGTCCTTGCGTTACTTTTACTTTTATACTCCAAGTAGTTTTCAATCCAGTACTTTTACTCGAGTTTACTTGAGTAGAACGGTTTTACTTCCACAGAAGTCTGTTTTAACTCTAGTATCTACACTCCTACTTGAGTAAGGAATGTGATACTTTTGACAGCACTGGTAAATTCCCCTTTTTACGTCTAGAAAACACCAATTGCACCAAATGAAAAAGGTCCTGAATCACTTCTGACCGTAAACTTGTTTGTAAGTCATAAAGGCTGGAAACTGCTGTGCTAAAGGACACTCTTGAACTGACAAATGACATGTGCTTGTCCTTTTCCTGGAGCTCAACAAAGATGGCGGCTGTTTGGAACTTCAGAGACCAGGCTTTGGGTTTCCAGGGAAAACCAGATGTGTAAAATCTGGATAAAAGCCGTTGTTTGATTGTACAACTGAAGTGAAGCTGCTAAAGCATGTGTGGTACCCAGATGCCTTTTCTACTCACCTCCAGCAAGGACACGAACGAGACGAGATAAGAGGATAGCTCTCCATCTCTCCGGATAATAGCAGCGTAATAACACACTGATCTGCAGTTAGAGTAACACCAACCTCATAATTAACAGACGAAACCATCCTGCTCTTCATTAAAACAAATCAAGGAGTGATTCGCGGATATTATCTTCACCATCTTCCAAACGGCCGTTATGAATGGAGACAAGATTGAAAAGCAACCGAAGCAATGAATCATCGCTGTCAATAATAACCAGATATATTTGAATTGCGGTGGATGACGTCATATACTGAAATGACAGAAATACGGTCATTGTCGCATCACAAATAAACAAATAAACATACAGTGGTACCTCGATTTACAAAAGCAATTAGAGAACGATTCTGAGACTCATTTTCCTGTTGAATGTAAATCCGGTTAATCCATCTTATATACGGATATAAAACACAAGTCAATACATTGTATATAAAGGATTTTTTCAATTCAATTTCAATACTGTATATTAGGGCTGTCAAACGATTAATTTTTTATTTTATATATGAACTAATTATTCACACTTTTCTTTCATTATCAGGTCACTTTGACGTCTGTCAGAGACGTTGAAGAGTTGAAGGCATTCACGAATGCTTCAATCATCAGAAAGGTAACGAGCATGACGCACGCACCGCCTTTTATACCACCTGGTACAGGTCAAAGGTGACATGCAAATTCATGCAGCCATGAACTTGACCGTTCATTGGCCAGTTGTAAAGATTTGAGGCACGAATGGCTAGCCATCCGATATCCCATAGTCAGATAACTGACAGAATGTCTGTTCTTAGAATGTCTGTTTTTTAAATGTAAGTCTAGGTAAAAATAAACGAAAATATTGTCCCATTATCTACTCCGTATGAATCTAAAACGAGGCTTAGTCCGTCTCGTCTCACCTTATTACTGCATAATGAGCTGAGATAGCCCCGCCCCCCTCATGTCTTCCACTCCCAAACCAGTGGCTTTGCGCTACCAGCTTCCCCCGTCAAAGCGCTAAAAAACACGACGACGATTGCATTTTGAATATTGTGTTGTACTCTGGCGAAGAAGCGCTTCCACATTCTCACCAGCCAATCAGAGTAAGGGCCTCATGTGAAACTTGGACCAGAACTCCAAACGAAAAAACAAACGTAAAGTCCGAAGCGAAAAAAGTTTCAAACGAAAAGGTGAAGATTGCAAGCTAAAAAAATGAAAAAAAAACAAAAAAACAAACGTATTTGCAAGTGAAAAATAGCAAACTAAACGTAAATGTGAAGCATTTTTGTTCGTTTAGTAGAAATGTGCGATATTTTTGGCTCTACTCTGACTCCATGCACACAGATTAACTTTGTAAGTGTTAGTACCACTGTGTGTGTAATACGAAAGGTGTCTCTATTCATCCACACTTGGAAAGACGTGTTTTTTCCCTCTCCACTTTCAGTTTGTGATGTTTTCCAGGCTTTGTAGCATCCTGAGCTGCCACGGAACTCACAAACTGCAACGGAGCAATTCCCAGTGGGAAGCCGGGAGAAGGAATGAGCTAAGTGAGGGTTTGATTTCCTTCTCAGACGCTGTCGAAATGGTAATGCTGGTGTTTACGACATCCCATCAGTTTGTGCATCATCAAGAGGAAGACGATAGGAGAAGTGGGTGTCTGACACGGTTGTGATAACAGAACGGCTACGAGCACGCGTCTGCTGAACATCTCAATCAGGAGATTGAGGACCAGAAGCTTCCACATGAGGTGACACAGAGTTTAGGTGTGAATAATTTCAAGCCTTTAGCGACAAAACAACTCGTGCTCACAATATATATTCGTAAGTGTTTCAACGGCTCTTTATATCAGCACAAAGTGTATGTTTTTTACGCTCTTGTTGACCGAATTCAATCCATCAGATTAGTGCCAAAAACATCAAACGTAAATTTTGTAATAAGCGAATGATTCACATTTACGCCTGTTTTTTTTTTTTTCGCATGCAATTACGTGTTTTTTTATTTTTTGCTTGCAATCTTCACATTTTCTTTGAAACTCTTTTTTTCGCTTCGGATTTTTCGTTTTTTTTGGTCCAAGTTTTACGTGGGGGGGGCGGCCCTTCTCTGATTGGCTGGTGAGAATGTGATTAACAGTTGCTTGACTAGGAAGTGTGGGAGGAGTTCAGCTAATGTACACTGCTTTTTTTTTATATTAGTACACAAACTGAGATTTAAGTGTTATTTTTTACAATATTGCTAAATTATTGTGGTGGCAGATACTTCAGAATAATAGTACACACTGTTGTAAATCAAGAAAGAAATCCGAAGAAAAATCCGAAGCAAAAAAAAAGTTTCCAACAAAAACGTAAAGATTGCAAGCAAAAAAAAACGTAATTGCAAGCGAAAAATAAAAAAACAAACATAAATGTGAAGCATTTTGTTTGTTTATTAGATATTTGTGTTTGATATTTTTGACACTAACCTGACTCCATAAATCCACCAAATATGTTGGCAACTTGCAAACTATCCAAAAAATTAAGTGTTAAAAGTGTCTCGCTGGTTTAGAATATTGCAAGCACTGGTGTGGAATAATACGTTTAGTACATTTATCACAATTTATCCATCCAGTATTGCATTCGTGATGGATTTACAAGTCTATGAAAATCCTTATTTGACCAGTCTTTTATTACAAGACATTTTTAATATCAACAATTAGAAGATTTTGTAATTAAATACATCAATTTCTTTACGTCTCCTTCTTCCAGAGGCCCGCCTCCCTCGCTCCTGTTTGTCCAGAGCCCCGCCTTGTTTACTCCTACACTCCTTCAGTGCGCTCCACCCCCCGCAGAGCCCTGTCTCCTCCACCTCCCTCGCTTCCGCATCCTTCCAGAACGCTGTCTTGATCCTGCACTACTTGAAGGCCCCGCCTCCAGCACCCCGCCCCTCAATTGCTTCCTACAGATGCTCGAAGACAAACACACCCACTTACACAAATCCAAATGTATCACTTCAAGGCATTTGGGGGAAAAAAAAATTTCTACAAAACACTGGACAATACAATTTCACACTATTTGTTACTTTGTACTTGTACGTATCAAAATATATAGTATCAAAAATAAAAGCAACTTTTACTCTCAACTCCATTACATTTGTTATTGAATATCTGTACTCTTTACTCCACTACATTTGTGATTGAGTATTTGTATATTTACTCCACTACACTTGTGATTGAATATCTGTACTCTTTACTCCACTACATTTGTGATTGAGTATTTGTATATTTACTCCACTACACTTGTGATTGAATATCTGTACTCTTTACTCCACTACATTTGTGATTGAGTATCTGTATATTTACCCCACTACACTTGTGATTGAATATCTGTACTCTTTACTCCAATACATTTGTGATGGAGTATCTGTATCTTTACACCACTACATTTGAATGGACACTGACCGTTACTCGTTACATTGTGATTGTGCGCGACAAATTACTAATTTTATACTATCGTAAAATTCACAAATCAGAATACCATTTTTGTTCACTAATCAGACTGATGTTTTGTTCTTTTTATCCACTTTGTTCTACCATTTTTAGAACATTGATGTGTTAAATGTTCTCTCTATATTAGAAAACAAAACATCACGAATAGAGATTGCTTTGACATTTCTAGGTGTTTTTCTTTTTGTTTGTGTGCCTAAATTCAGTCTGAATACAATACTTATGGTCTTTTAAAATTTGATACTTTGCCACTTTGACTCAAGTCCTTTTGAAATTGGTGACTTGTTACTTGTAATGGAGTCATTTTTACATTATTAATGTATTATTATGATATATTATTTTACATTTAAACTATCTATCTATCTATCTATCTATCTATCTATCTATCTATCTATCTATCTATCTATCTATCTATCTATCTATCTATCTATCTATCTATCTATCTATCTATCTATCTGTCTATCTATCTGTCTATCTATCTATCTATCTACCAGCAAGAGTAAGCAGGGAATTGAGCAATCGTAGCAGACTCTATCCTAATATTAGCCTATATCCTGTAATATAAGTTTATTTTGATTCGTTTCCGAGAATTCACTTTGGGAATGGCCGGCATTTCATTGACCAATAACGGCCAACCATGTAATAACAGAGCGTCCATCTCTGCTTTCAGACATCACTTGAGTTTCTCCGAAGGCTCTTAACATCCAGCAACGTTTACTACCTTCGCTTTGGTGACGTTGCGCAAGATTCCGGAAACAGACCGATTACAGACAATCAAACTAGGAGAAAATAAAACATGGCTTCTCGGGCGGATGTAACTTGAGTGGCTTTTCCTGGAGAAACTATAATTGTCGGCATAAGTGGCATTGCTCATTCTGTTAAGACTGAAGGTTCAAGTTCGAGTTTATTTATATACTATAAACGCTTTTCTTAGTTCCAGACCAACGCAAAGTCGCTATGCAAAATTAGGGAACAAATAGTCATTAAAGCAGAACAAAATGTCAATTTCTTGTTGATTAAGAACAAGAATCTTTTTCCCAAAGATTAGGAAAAATCTGAATCAGAATCTTTATTGGCCAAGTTGCGAATGACAACAAGGATTTGAGTTTGGTCTGACTCCGCCCTTTCCACTCTTTTGGCAAGTATTAACATGACATGAAATGAATGAAACATAAATTAATAAATGAATAAAAGTCAGATAAAACATAATAATTCAGCAGTGTTGTGCAAGTTACTTTGAAATTGTAATATGTTACATATTACTTATTACTGTTTGTAAAAAGTAATGTTACATTACAATATTACTTTCTCAGAAATGTAATATATTACATTACTTTTGTATTACTTTTAAGTTACTTTCACCAAAATAACTACAGAAGTAGAAATTAACGTCCTAAAATAACAAAATGTACCTTTTACAGTAATTTATGTTACAACCAGTGGAAGACATAGTTATGTAGCGTAATGACTGTGGCCTCTCCAAGCTACAAATATCAATATACATTATCTATAATTGTAGGGTGACCATATATTTTGATTTCCAAAAAAAGAGGACAATCAGCGCGGCCTTGAGACAAATTCAGACAGGCTTCTCGGAGGCTGATGAACATGCTTTAATGTGCTTCAATATTGCTAAACTATAACTTAGTTAAAATAATCACTTAACTTAAAAAAAATCAGTAAAAACCTAAATAGGTAACTATTTTAGTCAGACTTTTTTGAATAATGAAAATGGTTTTTAAAAATGTGATTGTTTTAAAAAAAAAAAAAATAATAATACAAGGTAAAAGTTGTTTCATTGTTTCAAAACGATACGCGCAATTTCATTCTCAAATACTTTCTCATATAATTTAAAGCACGGGTTGTGAACCTACGTATATTAGCCCACATCCGTGTATTAGTCGTTTGAAGAATAGGGAAAACCGGACATTATTGTGAATTTATAAAATCCGCCCGGATGTCTGGGGA
>MU204349.1:13230582-13251986 GCA_017309775.1 Paedocypris sp. Pulau Singkep
TTTTTTTTTTTCATTTTTATTTTGTAATCTGTATTTTTTGAAATTTTCAAATAATTATAAACGTTTTCAATGACAGTTTTGCGTATTAACTAGACGTGGGCATAGCTTCATTGTGTTTTTCATCTATTTTAAAATCAGTGCAATATTATTCTCTATAATAATACATTTAAAATGCATTTTTGCTATAATGACATATTTAAAGTGGCATTGAGACTGAAAAAAAGGCACATGCTAACAACCTTGGACTAAAAATAAATTGTACTTGTGTGGTAGTGTCTGCTCACATTCAAATGGAATTGTAATGAAATTACAATAATTACAACAGTTACTGCCTCTAAAAAAAGAAAAACGTTTGCGACATTTTTTTTTTTATAGAATTGCGAGTTATGAAGACAGAATTACGATTCTAAAGTAATCGACTTCTGACCCAATATCTCAGAATTGTGAGTTAGAAAAAAGAATTTCGAGTGAGAAAGTCAACATTCTGACCTTATAACTTCTACATGAAATGCCATACGTGACAAGTACAAGAACTTGGCATGTACATTAACGCTTCAAAATCATCAAATCTTGCGTGGTAAAGACCAGCTTCCAGTACGACTGTGAGAATAGATCAACGGCGATCATTTTTTCCACAAAGAGTGTTCGGCATCAACAATCTGCGGATGAATCCATTAACTAATCATTTTATAACGCCAGTCACGATAGTCGCCACACATATTCAATTTTTTGAACATATTTGGAATGAAAAAAGTTGAATTGTGCTGGAAGATGTGCGAGAATCAAATAAGCCACTCCGTGCTCATACAATTCTAATGTTTTTCAGAATAACTTTGCGAGGAATTCTCAGTGGAATCAGGAATGCAGATTTCCCGAGGCCAGAGCGACCAGCGCTAATTAACATTCATGAGTTCTGCACATATGGTTTACCGTTTTTTCCCCTTTTCATCTGAGAACTGCTTGCATACTTTACAAACTCTCACTAGCACATCTCAACCTGGTGATAATGACGTTTGGTCGATGTGTGTGCTGCTAATTTGTGGCCATGTTTTAGTTTTGATTGGTGGGCTTTCAGTTTGAAGAACTTTACCTTGCACGTTAGGTTTGTTTGTCAAGATGTGTTTTAAACCATATGGCAGTGTTTGTGAAGGTTTGAAGACATTGTTACAGTTTTTCTCAAATGCTAAAACACAAAAGCCAATCCCCTAAACCAAATGACCAGTCATCTAAACACATTTACCAAATCTAGCCATCATTCTCCAATAGCATGTTGGGGAGCTACTATAGCTACTCCAAACACATTTCACATGAAGACACAATTCACAAAACACAATCCTCCGTTCTCATAACTCTAAACACATTTGTCCTTGCTAAAACACAAGTTGCAAAAGAACTCTGCTCATATTCTCAAATGAAAGCTCATGTGATGCAGAATGCTTGACACAGTCAGCAACTACACACAACAACTGAAAATTGAAGACACTTGTTGCTAATGCTGTGACTACATGTATAAAAGCAAGTTCAGAGTGCAAAGTTTGCTGAAGATTCCAAACCAACCCAATGGAGGAAGGCAGAGTCAGGGGAAGAGGAATTCAAGTCACGGGAGAGAGAAGAGCTGGTCATGGAGGAAGAGGTGCAGGCCAACGAGGAACAGAGGGAGGCCAAGGAGGAGAGGAGAAGGTCCAAGAGGAAGAGCAAGACAACCTCGCACCGCCATTATAGACGAGATGCGAGCAACATTGACCATGTCATTGTCCATGGAAAAGTCCTGTGAAAGCAGTCATTGTGTATCAAATCAGTTGTTACTGTAGTTGAAAGAATGCGACAAAGCGGTGGGAGGGCTGCCATAATTACAGCGGATATAGTTCACATTGTGGATATAGTTTGTGAGAACAACCTCATCAGACTCCGGGAGATCAGAGACAAAGTCATTTCCGATACGTAATGTCAATGTTGAGAGCATTGATGATGTCAATAGACCGAGTTCTCCGGCACCAAAAGATGATGATGATGAAACAGGTCTAAGGGTTCCCGTTGAGCACAACACAAGTAAGTATACATCCATATTCACAGTACAGTTAGTGGGCTCAGTGGTCTATGTTACTTCTGGACAATACTATACTACCTGATTGACTGATGTTCTGAACACCTGTACACTTCCACATTTTGACAGAGACACGATGGCCAGACCTCATGAGTACCTCTTCCTGGATGAGGCTGGCTTCAACGAAACAAAGGCTGTAACCTCATTGGCCAAAGAGCCATCACTGAGGTTCCTGGCCAGGAACAGGGGGTAATATGTGGGTTCAGAGGGTCTTGTCCACCAGCATGCCGGGGGGCATGTGGGGTTCAGCGTCTTGCCCAAGGCAAGAATCTCCCTACTTGGTTGCAGAAGGGGGATTCGACCCTGCAACCTTTCGGACACAAGTCCATGTCTCCTGCCACTGGACCACAACTCCCATTTATGTGATCAGAACGAACAAAGTCAGAGTGGTTCACCACCAACAGTAACCACTTTTTAAACGTCTGTCTGCCACCCGACTCCCCTTTCCTGAACCGTGTAGAGGAGTTCGTCTCATCGTGGAGATGGAAGGTTTATGATAGACAACCATACACTAGAGAGAACCTCCTAAGGGCAATGGACCTGTCCGGTGATGACATCCCAGTGGAGTCCTTCCACATATGGATTCTCCATTCCAGGCATTCCCACGGTGCCTGGCAAGAAACAATAGCCTGCGATGTGGATGAGGTGATGCAGTTCAGCAACATGATGCCGCACAGTCAAGGTTTGAGTTTTGAAGTGTTGTGTTTATGTAGCTTTAGAAGCGAGTGTTGTGTGCAGACATTGGGGAACATGCAGGGAACATTTGTGAAATGTGTTTTAGCATTTGAGAAAAACTGTAATATATTCATGCGTCAATTCCGATTTCGGGGGAAAGATCGCGTCACTTCCGGTTTGGGCGGTCATTTCTGGCACACGGGTCAAAAATTGAAGACGTAGGCAGACACGGGCAAACGTCGCGTGGAAAGATACCAATACCGTAAAATACACGCAAACTTGAGTAAAAGTACAGATACATACTGTAAAAATTATTCCATTACAAGTAACAAGTCACCAAATTCAATTTTTTTTAAATGGTCGAACAAAGTAGATTATAAGAACAATTCTGATTAGTAAAATATATATTAAATCTACTTTTTTATATAAAATTATAATGTAAATGATATAATATAATACGTGAAGCTCTATTAGGGTGATTAGGATGGTTATACAAAGAGATGCATTGTTATTTTTACATTGTCAGTCTATGAAATCAGATGCCAAAAATATCAAACGTAAATTTCTAAGAAACAAACAAAAATCTTCACGTTTTGGTTTGAAAAATTTGTTTCGCTTCAGATTTTTTCGTCGGTTTCATTTTTTTTTTATTTTGGACTTCTGGCACCAGCTTCCCTTACTCTGATTGGCAGGTGAGAATGTAATTTAACAGCTGCTAGACCAGGAAGCCCGGTCCAGCCCCTTTGTCAAATGTTAGAACAATGTGGCCCGAAAAGTTTCCCCACCCCTGGTTTAACTTAACAAAAAAATCTAAATGTAAAGAGTAACAGTGAGTGTCCATTCAAATGTAGTGGAGTGAAAAGTACAAAAATGCAGTGGAGTAGTGAGTAAAAGTTGCTTATATTTTTGATTTTCAGTACAAGCACAAAGTAGCAAAAACATGCTTAAGTAAAGTAACAGAGTTCATTTACTCAAGTACTTTACACCTCAGCTTGAAGGCCTTGAATCATCGTACGGCAGAATATCGTTAAAAGGGTTTTAGTTTGGCACTCTAATCCATCTCCGTGTAAATTCCAGCAGCAGATTACATTTCACTGATAATTTTGGACTGATGTTTCGTTTTTTGGCCGTTTCTCGCTCGCTTTGGCACAGCCTGCTGGTGAACATGACCAACACCTACTGTACATGAGCATCAAGTGCTTCCTAAGGTTCAGTAAGAGGTGAATCATCTCTGAAGCTTCTGGAACCCACAGACACCCACCACACCCCCTCAGCCGCACCACCTATAGAAAATGTCCAAAGGTGCTGGAAAAATATCGAACACCCATTTTCTTTTCTATGTTTAAGTATTTTTTCTTTTTTGTTTACAATTCTGGTTTAATAAGTTTATTTTCTCGTAAAATACTTGTTTTCTCTTTATTTAACACACCAGACTTGTGACTTGTATCAATACGACAAAATATCAATACAAAGCAAGTAGGCCCGTTTTGAACTGTTAGAGCTGATTATTTTCCCCTGCACAGCAAACCCAGCGTTTTGATTGTATTTGTTCCTTTCTATTGACTTGCCTGTGTTCTTCGTTTTCAACAGTTTTTCGACGCTTTGGGACTTTGTTTCCAGCCGTTAGCCATTTTCGCTAACGTGCTAACCAGATGTGGCGTCTGTTGCATGAATAATAATTTGTTATTATAACACGCTAAGTGTCGCTGCGTGACTCTGCATGAATTGTTTCTTTATTTTTTGTTATTGAGCTGATAAAAACTAAAAGTAATCAAAAGTATTTCCATTTATTTGTGATTGCTCCTCTATTGAAATGTGGAAAAATGTATATTTGAAAATATTTGAAATTGGCGATTATAAGCACACGACATTAAAGTGAAGTCACAATGTTTTGGTCACAAATCTTAACTAAATTTGGACCAGTTAGTTCGAATTTTCCTTACCTTACCGCCTATTAATGGAATTTTAATTTTGTGCCTGAAAAATCAGGGTGGTGCTTATATTTGGGTAAATACGATAATGCATTTTTTTTGTATAAAAAAGTCAAAATATCTCTCCATCCACTTTCAACCTTGAAAATGTTTGTCCGGTTAATGAATCAGTCATTCTTAAGATTCGTTCAAAATCAACGAGTCATGAAAAGCATGAACGACGCACTACGATTCCGAAAATGAGGCCAAAGTAGGAACCAACCCAATTCCTCTGAAAAAAAACATTAAATAAAATATTTTAAACCTACTTTAAACCTTTCGGAAAACACAAATCCGTTTGTCACTATTTGTTCTTTTTTGTTCGGAGTGTCTAAGTGGCTTTTCCGCTATCTGCATTGCAAATAAGACCTGCGTTTAAAGCGTAGTTGCCCTTCAAATAACATCTGTTCGAAAACCAGGAGGCAGCCCGTATGAATTTCTAAATCATTTGCTTTGAAGTTGAGTTCTTCCTCCTTCTGTATGTATGTCCTTCAGGAGTCTCGTCTCAGTCGCACAAACTGGTCACATTTCCTGTCAATGCAGAAGAAGCCAGTAAGCCTGAAGAGTACAAAAGAGGGTAAAATCAGAACTACGGCTGATTGGATACAAAAAAATTGGGCCCACCGGCATCGACTGTAATGCCACAATATTTGCAGGAATTACACCATCTAAATTAAGTGTAATTTGTTCAGATGATTTGGTTATACTAAACGGCTCTGTTCGCAAAATAAAAACATAAAAACAGACGATAGAAAGCAATGCCGTGTCACATAGCAATGATTTTCTTGGTAAATGCCCATTGTCCGCAAAACATAATGTACATTTAGAAATAATATGTCGTATTTACGCGAATATAAACACCCCTTTTTTAATTTTCGACGTCCAAAAACTCGGAGGAGGGGGGATTATTTACGTTATTATACGTGCTTATAATCGCCGGTTTTAAATATGTGCGTAAATATAAGCCCCCATTTTTCCGTATTTCAAGTCAGGAACAATCACAAATAAACAGAAACACGTTGTCTTTATGCAGCTGCGCGTGTGCGTCTATATTGTGTTAAACAATGGTGCGTAGACAGACGTGCTACAGTAGAAGCTTTTATTGTCTCAATAACAGAAATAAAGAAACATTAGAGATGCCACGACACTTAACAGAGACAAAATAACACCAGAAGTAAGATTAAACTAAACACAGTAAATACAATAATTTATATTACAACAAACAGAGACTACAAACCACGACTACTTAGCTTAGCACAATCGGCTACAAACCTGACTACTAGAATCAACTTTATGTTATGTATTATTCAAGTAAAACGATATAAAAATTATACGAGTCACAAGTTAGGTTTGTTAAATAAAAATTAAACAGTATTTAAGAGAATATTACCGTAATTTAACCAAAAACATTATAATTTTTTTTTTTATTATTAAAATATTATTTTTATTTTGTGCCTGAAAAATCAGGGGCTTCTTATATTTGCGTTTATTTTTTTGCGGTATTATATATATATATTTTTTTACACAGGTTACCTGGTTGTTCAGTTCATAGCACACATTACAATCAGCTGTGGTCTAGTGGGAGGGATGTTATAAATAAACAACGTTACTTTTTTTAACGAGTAATCTAACGAAATTACTTTTATTCTTTATTTACTGCGCTTTTACCGTTACTGACAAAAAAAGCGCCGTTACTATAATTGTGGTCATTGAAGCGGTTTTCTTTTTTAGTTTTCAAAACAAAAAACTAATATTTTATTCGCGTAAATACGGTATCCAGCATCATATGTGCTAATCCCACATGATGATGTGGATTTTATCTCTCTCTCTAAATTTTGTGCTGAGAAATCATGGGGGTGCTTATATTCACGTAAAAACGGTATCCAGCGTCATGTGTGCTAATCCCACAAAATGATGGGATAATTTTTTTTTTTGCAGAAAAAACCCAGGCCGTCAAAATGTAAAAATGTATAAGATCCGAACCTCTGTTATTGTACGGAAAATGAAAAATGTTTTCACAGGAAACCTACCACTATTTGTCTACGTGGGTCACTTTAATGCCAGGCTGCTTCAATACTGCTATGAACAAGATATCCTTCATCCATCATTGATGCGGCGAACTATTGCTCCTGAAGCCGCTCTGGGATTCCCACAGCCCAGCCGCCCATCAAAGCCTGGCCTGTAATCTCTCTCTCTCTCTCTCTCTCACTCTCTCGCTTTCTCTCAACCTCTCTCTAAATCTCTCTTGCTCACCCTTACACTCTTTCTCTCTCGCTCTCCGTCCCTCTCTAAATCTCTCACTCACCCTCTCGCTTTTTCTCAATCTCTCTTTAAATCTCTCTGTCTCTCACACTCTCTCATGCTCTCTCTCGGTTTTTCTCAACCTCTCTATAAACTTCTCTTGCTCTCTCTCTCAGCTTTACACTTTCAATATCTTTCTCTCTCTCTCTCACTCTCTGTCTCTCTCATTTTTTCTCTCAACCTCTCTCTAAATCCCTCTTGCTCACCCTTACTCTCTCGCTCTCTGTCTCTCCCTAAATCTCTCTCTCTCTCTCAACCTCTCTCTAAATGTCTCTTTCTCTCTCCTTCTTATTGAATGAATGATTCTCTTACTGGATTTCTGTGCACAAATAGCTTGATGATTTAGTTTTACTGGCTATTGCATCATTAACGATTGTTTTTCCATACAATGCACAAGTTGAATCTCACGCTATGAACAAGAGACAGAAACTAAAAAAACACATCACAACTAATACATTAACTTAAAGGGTGTGAAGTAGTTAAATATAACATGTAAAGTCTGACCTGACATCTTGATAAAAAAAAAAGTCCTAAAAACATAGAAAGTGTCTTGCGTGGCATTTTAAATAAGCCTAAAAATATTCGCCTTATTAAATAAGCCTTATTTATAACTTAAATAAGATGGCCGAACTGCTGGCAGTCTACTGAATGGAACAGTCTGGTTTCAAGCCGTTCTACAGACTATTACTCCTTCTGGCGCCAATCCTCCGCACGTCTCGCACTCATTACTTTTGCATGTGAAGGGCTTAAACGCTTGGATCTTTGGTATTTCTCTGCTCGCCAACACGCCAGAGTAGGTTTTGTGGACGTGGACGGCATTCAAACGGAGTCCCGGAGCTTCCCAAACCCTCCCCAACCCTCCGTGTCTCTGGCCAGGAGATGAGGACATTCATTCAGCTCCATCACACAGAGGTTCTGCCAAAGACAACTGCTTCCAAAGTCTCACATGTCAGACAAAGAGAACTACAACACTGCAGATCATTACATCACCCGCTTCTGAAAACTGTTCTCATAGCAAGGCTAAATTTATAGATGTACATCCATAACAAAACGCTGCAAAGAAATTAGTGCTGCCAAAGTTAACGCATGGGATTAACTTAGTTTCTGACTGGTTGGCCACCCCTGGTATAGTTCATTTGTAAGTACCACTCTAGATAATTGTATTACTGTATATATGCATTGTATATAATTATAATAATAAATTAAATAAAATATAAAAAATAAATTAAAAAATAATTTATATAATTATAAATAATTAATAAAACATTGAATTAACATTATATAATAATAATAATAATAATAATAATAAACACCTTAATTAGCTACATCGGTCCAACTGCTTATTAAAACAAATTTTTAATTAGCCAATCACAAGGCAGCAACTTTATGCTTTTAGGCATAAAGACATGATCAAGACAATCTGCTGCAGTTCAATCTAAGCTTCAAAATGTTGTTGTTGTTGTTGTCCGTGTATTTCAGAAGCTGCTGCTCTAATGAGATTATAATGCACAACCATCTCTAAGGTTTACTGAGAATGGTCCAAAAAGGAAAACCTATCCCTTTTTTGGCACAAAAACCTCGTTGATGTCAGAGGAGAATGGCCAGGCTGGTTTGAGATGATTGCGACATTAACCGCACGTCAAAATCGTGGTCTGCAGAAGAGCATCAACGGATGTGCTACAGCAGCAGAAGACCACACTGGGAGCCTCCCCTGTCAGCTTGGAACAGGAAACAAAGACTACGTTCATGAAAAATTGGAACATAAGATTGAACAAATGTTGCCTGGTCTGATGAGTCTCGAATTCTGCTGGGACATTGGATGGTAGGGTCAGAATTCAACATCAATACGGACCATATAGCTACTGTCCGTCTCTATGTCTGCAGTGTTTTTTTGAAGGAAATTTTTTGAAGGATAATCATGGAGTGCAAATAATCTCGGAATGGTTTCGTGAACATGACATGAATTCACTGTCCTCAAGTGGCCTCCACATCACAACATCTCAGTCCAGTAGATCAGCTTCTAAATTGTGATAGAACAGGCAATTTGCATCATATGTGCAGATAACAACGTTTATCCATCCATTTTCTTCCACTTACTCCATATCTGGGTCAAGAGGAGGTGGATTAAATCTTAGCAGCTCTGGGCCTGGAATGAGATGCATATACTGGATTGGTGGCCAGTGGAACAACCACACACACTTTCACACTCTCACTTTCACACCTATGGTCAACTTTCGCAAGCCGATTCACTTGAACGCATATTTTTGGACTGTGGGGGGAAAACGAAGACCTGGAGAAGACCTGAAGGAAACCCACGCAAGCATGAGGAGAACATCTACTCAAAGTAAGGAGCTGCTCTTTCGAACCACCTTCTTATTGCCCTTTTTATATACCCACATGTACATATAAAGCAAGTTTCTGAAACGACTCCCAAAACAAATACGAGGCACTGTGTGTGACATAGTTACGTACAAGTTATGTATAATTCACACATTAACTAAAATTAGCATGTTTAAATTTATTGATACAGAGTCAAAGTACATTTATACGTTCTAGATGATTTCAGGAACATCTAGCTCCATCTCCTGGAGAGGCGAAACTATTACATAACAGGTGCGTAAAATCCGCGGGACAATCAATTAACTATCAAATCAGTAAACAAACCACAAGAGTTTACAGACTGTGGCATAAAGCATTATTTATTTATAATTTTAACAGAGGAGTACTACTACTATGAGTTAAGCTCTAATTACAAAAAGTTCTCTTCAGAGAACAACGTAAATGCTTCGTTGTCCTATCACGTGTAACGTATACATCGTTAGGCTCAAATAAAAAAGTCCAGCACCGAAGCATCACTATTAGTAGTTTTACACAGTGGTTGGTTGGTTTTGTCGCGCCGTAAACGATTCGGTTGTGAAAATGATAATGATGAATCATTTACCTGTCGATCCCTCGCTGACGACATCTTCATTTCCCTCACGTGCCGAGAACGCGCGTTTGGTTGCACGCTTTCCTTGGCGCATGCGCACTCATGTCAGGATTTGAGAAGCGACCCCCCCCCCACACACACACACCCTCGCGCTCAAATATAATCACCGGGGAACAAACTGTGTGACAAAAATAAGACACGTCGGAATCTTTGCCGTTTGGAAAAACATTACGCAAATAAATCACATTACCACACCTCCAAAGGGTTTCTTTGAAGTTTATTTGATTTTTATTTGAAGTTTATATAAAAAAACAACAGTTTGTGCGGTACTGGTCTATTACGAATAATTCCCATTTTGCTGTGTGTGTGATTAAAAAATAATTACAACTTTACACTTTACGCTACATTAGCATACTGTACAACCATTTAGCTAAGTTTTAACATAATAATAAATATTCTTATTAAATATATAAAATTACATTTATCCGCACCCAACAACATTTTTTTATAATATTTATCTAAACCCGATAAATTCAATGTAACTTAAAGGTTTATAAGTGTAAGAAAAAAAAAGTTATAAATGTGGTGTTCAAAATAAATTAAGTGCATTTAAGCTATTTCCCCCGACTAACACGCTTAGTAAAAAAACTAAACCTAAACACAGTATCCGAAAACAAGCCAACCATTTAATCGATAAGGCTTTGAAATTTTAACCGCCATTTGTGTTACATGTCACAGCGTTGGTTTTGTTCAGAGATATTTATATGCGCAACATTGTAAGTTCCACTTGATTAATGTTGTAGTTACAAATTTGCTTCTTTTATTTATTGCTTTTACAAAGGTTTTTTGTATAACAGCGACACCCAGTGGTTAAATTCTACGATTGCTGACGGGCGTCTATAGTTGTGTTTCTTGACAGATTCGAAACATTTTACCTAACAAACATTTTATTTGTCCGTTGTTCCGATATTTTTTGATTAGACTCGTCGATCGCTTATAATTACCTCAAGGCTATTTGATTATGCTGTTAATAATTTTAACTCCAGTTCAAGTCATTTAAAAAAAAAGAGAAATACGACTCGCATCCGTTTCATTGTATTATTTTGTAGAAATTTAAAGGCAGTGACTTCACAGCACAAACTTACCGTTGTTCTCTTTCTTCTTGTTTTTTAATACAAGCTTCAGAGAAGATTTGTTGTGATAATGTGTTGTTCGTGAACGATTCGTTCAAAATGAACAGATCTGTCATATGACTCGGAATGAACGAGTCTATGGGATCAATTTAGTCAGTGAACGATTCGTGAGAGCCGAGCCGCGCACTTTGTAGCTAGCAGCATCACTCCAGTATTCGCCTTCGTTCAGTTCCTTCACGGAACGTAGATCCAGTTTTGCTAGGGATTCGCATGATTTGAAAAGTTTTGTGGCAATTTATGTATTATTTGTCGTCCGCTGAAGTATATAGTGTATAGTGTTAGAGCGCCGCCTGCTGGAAATGAACAAATGACTGTTTAAAAAGTTTAAAGGGAGTGAGATTGTCAATACGGCGAACCATATCGAAATTTGTGCTCTGCTTTCAATCCATACAAGTGAAGTGAACACAGGAGAAGTAGGAAAACGTGTTGAATTGTTTAAAAACTTGTAAGTCGCTTTGGATAAAAGCGTCTGCTAAATGACTGTAAAGTAAAGTTGCCTCTCCAGCTCAATAATAAGTGAAATATCTTTCACCTGTCAGCAGATCTAAATAAGGGAGGAGTTAGTTTTTGGTTCAGCTGGCCTCAATTTGAACCATTTTCTAAATCGGTTCCATTTTTGTTGCCATGACATTTTGGAGATGCTCTTTGGGAAAACGCTTTTCGCATTTACTTGGTACTTTTTTCCCTGCATACATTTCTTTTCAGTCCACCTGGACAGACATTGTAGTTTGTAGTTTTGCTACACAAATGGCTTCACTTGCTCCTCTTTTTGTAAGTGGCTTTGGATAAAAGCGTCTGCCAAATGACTGTAAAGTAAAGTAAAGTAACGTACAAGAAACATGAAGCTCTTTATGACAGGATTTTGAATGAGTAAAGTTTGGAGACTTTTTTTTAGATGAAATCATTTTTTAGTCAGTTTTTTTTGTTCGTTTTATTTAAACGTTGTGACCTGTACAGCAGGAAGCAGTTCCTTTAGACTTGACTCAAGTGCTTCAAAACACAGTGAATAACAACAACACAATCAAACATGTCGTAATCCAATCAAGTCGACGCGTTAAAGACATCAGGGAATAAATACATCGTGGTGTTCTGTGAAGTCAAAGCTGTGGTTATTAGCAGCATTCAGAAGTTGGGTTTGTGTTTCTTGACTTCCACCATCAGATGATGGAGGTTGATGAGCTCCGAGCGGACGGCCACGCTGCGGAAGGTGGGCTGGGAAAGCACCTTGTGAAAGCCGTGATAGTACTGGATGAGCTGCGTCAAGGCTCCCTGAAACAACCACAGGCAAGTCAAGTCAAGACCTGTAGAAGATATAGATACATCTCCTAAGGATCTCCAGATCTCCTAGCGTCTCTCTTCCTTCTAACATTCCTTCTAACTCTTTCCTAACTCACTGAAATTTTCCCAGACTCCCGTTTATTATTAAAAAGATGGCAAAGTTCAGCAGCGAATCACAGCGCGACACGTCAGAGATAAAACAGTTCCTCCCTTCGCCGTCACATAGCAACCGTCAAGGTTTCCTCACATTCGGACAATGGACTTACACATTTAAACCGAAAGTTAGAAATGACACACACACACACACACACACGCACACATCTGGCTTCTTCCCCAAACACACATTCTTTCACACTAGATAAAAAGCATGAGAGAGAGAGAGAGAGAGAGAGTCCTGTGATTCTTCTAAGGCTACGCACACACACACACAGACAATGCACATATATACAGAAAATAAGATAGAAAATGATAAGAAATCAATGAATTAAATCATTATAAATGCATTGAAAGCTTAATATACCCAACAATTGAGTATGAATAAAACACTTCTTAATACTCAAGTTCTTTTAAAATCGTATACTTTGCTACTTTGAGTAATTCTTACACTAAGTATCTGTACTTTTACTCAAGTATGGCTGTCCGGTACTCTCTACACCTCTGCATAAAATGTTATAATTGTGGCGTTAAAATGAACGTAAGTACCGCTACTTTCTGTTATTTGTATTTGCTTTTTGCATGGCATGTAAAATTTTGACAATTGCATGTTTTCTTGTTTCTTGTTCTTTTATCGTGTGTTATATTTAAAATGTTTCAACCCTTCTATATTTTGGAAAACATTTTAATATATTGTAGGTATTTATATTGGCTATTCAGTGTGTATATTTTACCGTTTTACACACAAAAGCAAATAGTATCTGAAAATTAGTTATCCAACCATCATATTGTTTACATATACAACCTATATTTAATTTGTATCACCATTATGCACTTTATAATTCATAATTCATATTGCTACTTCTGCATTTCGTTGTCTCGTACATGTACTTGCCAATGACAATAAAGTTGAATCTAATCTACCGGTAATCTACAATTAGCCAACCATTTCATTGAAAAGGCTTTGAAATTATAACTTCCATTTTTGTGCTATAAAAGTCACAGCGTTGCTTTTCTTCTGAGCTATTTGTATGCGACTATTAATATCGACTTGATTAATGTTCGTAGAATTTGCTTCTTTTATTTATTGTGTTTAGACAGATTTTTTTGTAAAAGAGTGACACCAGCTCCTGCGTCATCTCTCCTACATGTATGAAATATCGAAATATAAATATAAATATACATTTTTTTTAACTAAGTTAATCGCACTTCCCTGACCAAATTAATCGCGATTAAATGACTGAAGCTGATGTGTAATATGTAAATAATGTAAACTCAACACTAAATAAACACTCGTTTAAATACTGTAATATATTGTAGTATAATGTTTGTTCATTTTACAATGTACTGTTTTTGTTTTTTAACCCTCAGAGATCGAGTCACACTTTTTTCAAGATAAAACATACAAAAAAGTCAATTTTGATCTTAAATAGAAGTGTTATACATCAATTGAAAGTTTGAAGTACATATTTTTGTTTGAAGTACATATTGTTGTGTTTTTGCAAAAATAATAATAAAACAAAAACGTAAAGTGTGTTTTGCCTTCTCTTTGTCAGCTGAAAACAAACTGTAATACTTATCACTCTTCACTGTAACATGAAACATATGTCTACATAAAGCTCGGAATGTCTGTTTTAACAAAAAATAAGGGTAAGTAAATATAGTGTTGTTTGTTTATCTAATCGGTATGAATCTAAAGCTTTGACTTTTTGAACAGAGCAAGTTATTTGCAGTTGAAAAGGAACTTTGTCTGTGTTTCTCTCTGAGAGGGGAAAAGTAGTTCAGTGTCACGTACAACACTTTGCGCCTGAGTGACAACACCTGAACTCAATGACTGTGAGCTGCTGATCCTAATGAGATAGCGCACGGCTCTCCTGGTTCTATTCATTGCACGCTTCCAAACCGAAAAAAAAAAAAAAATGCAACTGTGATTTATGGCGTTAAAAATAATTGACGCACTTAAAATTAATTGTGTGCATTAACGTGTTAACTTTGACAGCACTAATAAATAATCAATATCTCACTAGTTTTAGACGTACCTGAATGATGCTGGTTCCGTTTTTGAAGTTGGTGAAGGAGCGCATCACCTCCTGACTCATGGCCTCCACTGACTGCTTCCATGAACTGGAGAAGCCCCGCACCAGCTGGACGATGCGAGCTGGTCAACACGGGTGACAAAGTCAATACCAGTCTAGTCGCTTGTTTAGTTTGAGACAGCTGATTAATACATATACAGCGGTACCTCTCAAACAAACGTTTCGTAAAATAGATCGCAATTTTGCATGTAAATCCAATAATCCCGACAAACAAAAAACAAACATGTTTTTAAAAATATGATAAAACATCGTGCTGACTGTGATAAAAAACACATTGCGACTGATAACTGTGACGTAGCCGGGTCAGTGCGGACCTTGACATCAACGGGATGTTAGGCCAAGCGTCTCACTCGTGTTGTACTTTTGTGCTTAAACAAAACTGCACTGACACTGTTCCGAACGTCTTCTCTCTGACTGAACTGATTGGCTTAGATTAAATGTCCATCATTTACCACACGGACGTATTGTGTTTGGTCACATACAAACGCTAGCCCAGCGGGAGTCAGCGATTAACCGAAAAGATGTACATATACACTTTTATAATAGAGTAGTAAGAGTGCACATTTTTGTTAATGTAATTTTTTTTGGTGCATAGTTAAGTATTATATTGAGAGCAGAACACGTCTTGGTAAACCGTTTACTTACATTCCTTACATCGTTACATTCCTTAAGAAGCACTAAAATATCTAATTTCCTCTCACTTTAAATGTGAACATAAGAACGTCGCAGTAAGCTATATACATACTTCAACTTACAAAGTCAATTTGTGATGAGAGCAGTTTTGTAAGTAGAGCATTTTGTAAGTAGAGACACAGTTAACATTGGAATGCACTAATCCGTTCCCCCTAAATTCAGACAATCTTTATTTTATTAATGAGAAAATATTGGTAATAATAACATGTTATAGAAAAAACGAAATCAAAAATGAGTACTGTGGGACTGTGGTTTTCATGTAACTTTTGGTCGAGCAGCCTAACGTAAGTGAGGAGTAAGAGTTGGAGTCTCTGGAGAAAATGTCGTACCGTTTTATACAGTGTTAATTTTGACACATTTTTTATTTGGTTTTAGTCATAGTCTTGACTAAAACTCAGTTTTGTTTTAGTCCCAAATTAGTCATCTTATTTTTTTGGGTACTAAATACCACAACATTGTAGTCGGCTAAATTACAGTATAGACTTAGTCAACAAAAATATTGGTGTTATATATTCTAAAAGTTACTAAAGTTGAAATCTGAATACGTAGATAACTATGAACATATAAAATATATATTTTTCTTGAATTTACTTTATGAAGTTTTTTTTTCAATACAAATAAATGTATTTTCAATAAATGAAACCTCAACAAAGAGAAAATGAAATACATTAAAAACAAATAAATTATCATTGCATCACATTTATAAGTAACAAATGGTTGCACAATGATAGAAAAAAAAAACAAGTTTTATTGTCGCGTTGAATGTAAAATGAATTTGTATATCTTACCGCTAGTAGACAGTTTTGTTAACAAATTAAGCTTTTATTTGTTGACGAAAGTGTTAATAAATGTAGTTAAAGTTTCCGTCTGCTAAAATGTGTCGCTGATGAAGACGATGACGAAAATATGTTGTTCTACATCTGGACTCTCCCTGCACGTAGCGGTACGAAAAAGACATTTTGGCCTGTCTCATCGTGAAACAATTTTGTAACTAGAGACGATGTTTCTTCAAAGACGCGCCTTGTGAGTTGGTTAGTAGAGGCAGTGGTAAGTTGAGTCGTAAGTCGTAAGCTGCACAACTGCTCTTCCTCATCGTTCTTGACACTGACCTTCGTCGTTTTTGAGTCTGTCCAGCTGCCCCTTCTCAATCAGCGCCTCGCTCTCCTTAACAAACGCAATCATTCCTCCAAACGGAGTGGACAGGATCTCCTCTATGAACTCCTGTCACACAGCAAGAGTCAGAAGATTCTGCCGGGTCTTGGCTGGAGATGTTGTGGAGCAGTACCTGTGTCCTGGCCAGCAGGAGCTGCTGAAAGCCCTCCACCTCCTTACTGTCATCCGCCGCTCTCTCCTACATCAAGCACACAGATTAAAGACACTTTATGGCCCAATAAAGCGGCGCCAGCCCGAAGCCCCGCCCCACCACCCCACCAATTACACCTCGTCTTATTTCAGATAACAATCGAAGCGAAGTAACATGAAAACAATTTTAAACACTTTGATATTAAAGACCTAATTTCATTACATAATAATTTTTCGCAAACGCTTAATTCTCATTAGACTTTCATTTTTGATGTTATTTAATTTTGAAATAATAGCGGTTTGGTTTGGAGAACCTTTATTTTGAAAAACTGCGCTACTCACGTTATGTTGTGCTACCTGAAAGAAAAAGGAACGGAAAACAAAAGCAAACAAATGCATGGTAAACGCTGTTCATGAAAAATTGTTAAAAATGTGTGTGTGTGACAAATAAAATTAGAATTTGATTTAGTTAAAAAAAAGCAAGCGTGTGTGCATCAATGTGTGGTCGTGAATCATTAGACCATATTTTCTTTATCAGAAGTATTATATTCTATTATTAGACAAGATTATATTCTTGGTCCTGGTTTTCGTCTGTACTGATTTACTGCACATTAAACATTTTCTTTTCAACATACTGCAATTGAATAACAACATCAACGATTTGTTTGCTTTTGTCACCTTTGTTTTCACGTTTCACTTCGTTAAACGCTCGTTTTTTGAGCTAATTTTTTCTCATTCCCCCTCAAATTTACCCCCCAATAAAGTGGCGCAAATTTGCGTTAAGCGATGCGATGAAAATCACCATGAGGACACTGAGCATCATGTCGTAGTTGTTTATGAGAAAGATAAGCTGGTCCCGCCGGGATGGAAACTCAGCCGCCATCTTCAGCACAAAGTTCTCCACCTCCACCTGAGAACCACGCAGGAAGGGATTTAGCGTCCGTGGTGTTTTGGAACGCGAGTCGGCGTGTGACCTGCAGCTGTCCGAGGAGCGCGTTGGTTCTCTCGTTGGGGAACGTCTGGTTGATGCTGACGATGGCTGAGGAGAATTCCGCGTAGCGTCTCGTGATCTGCACAAACCAGAGCAGTCATGTACTCGTGTCGTGTGTAGTGTAGGGCTGCACGATGTTGAGAAAAAACCTAAATGCAATTTTTCTGCGAACATAATTCCCGAAAATAAGCACCCCCCTGATTTTTCAGGCACACTAAACAAAAAAAAATGTAAAAAAGTTCCCGGTTCAACGGCATTAACATTCTCATAAAAATACTAGTTTTTCTTTATTTACAAAACCTAACTTGTAACTTGTATTATTTTGATACTGTTTTACTTTAATAATAGACAACAAAAAGTCAATTCTAGTGGTCAGGACTTCATTTCCCAAGATCCTTTGCTCTCCAGTCAGACTCCGCACATGCGCAGAGCAATTGTTTAAAGCTCAGGTCTGTTTCTAGGTCTCTGTTTATCTGTCGCTGTGTGAAGAGGAAGGATTATTATCCCCTGTGCAGCCACCCAGCGTTTTGATTGTGTCTGTTCCTTGGATTTTTTTTACCTCTTGCCCGTGTTCTTCATTTTCAACTGTTTCAAATCCTTCTGCAACGACACATTGGACTCTGTTCTGTCTCCAGGTTATGTGCATTTTGTGTATATATTTATGATGTTCGAATTTATAACTATAATTTATAAGAAAATGGATCGTAATATAAGTTAAGTTTGTTTACATCTGATATTTGTTGTGACGTCATATTAATTGCAATGCCTTCTGGGAATGAGGAGGTGATATGCATGTTCGAAGCGCACAAGGGAAATCAGGCTGCAGAAAGCACTAGTCGTGAGTGTTTATTTATTTTATTATGTGTTATTTGTGTTTACAATTTGTTTTGTATCTGTATCTGTTTTTTATTTGTTGTTTTTTGTTGTTTTAAGTTTTGGCTCTCTGTTTAACTGCGTTACATGCTTCAGAAGCAAAACACGCAGAGAGAACAGTGCAGACTTGTTTGTAGCTGGTTGTGCTAAGCTAAGCGGTCGTGGTTTGTTGTCTCTGTTTGTTGTAATATAAATGATTGTACTGTATTTAGTTTAATCTCCCAGTGTTGTTTTGTCTCTGTTAAGTGTCGTTGCGTGTCTAATGTTTCTTTATTTCTGTTATTGAGCTAATAAAAGCTTCTACTGTTGCACAGGGGTGCCCACACTTTTTCGGTTCGCGATCTACTTTTCAAATGACCTAGTCAAAGCAATCTACCAGCTATAAAAACACAATTTTTTTATATATTGTGTGTGTGTATATATATATATATATATATATATATATATATATATATATATATATATATATATATATTAGTGTTGTCAAAAGTATCGATATTTCTATAAGTATCGATACTGAAAAATCTGAAACGATACAATACTGTGATCCAAAAATATCGATACTATTCGCGCTTCCGGGTCTTCAAGTTTGCGCATGCGCACGAAGCCGATGGAGGCGGTAGATCATTGTACAAGCGCTGATACTAAATCGCGCAAACACCTCGCGAAACGAGACACAGACGTGTAGAAAGAATTTCGGGAAGTTAGTAACTGTTTTCATTATTAACACGTATGTTATGAAGTCCCGTTTTGCCCCGTTAACGCAGTGAAATACAACTTATACGCGCGGTCTACCGAAATAGAAAATATTATGCGCGGATATTTCACCCTTTCTCTCAAAAATAAACAGCAGAGACACAAGCGCGGTAATTGAAATAACATTTATGACGTGAACTAAATACTTTCAAAAAACGGCCATAAGCTAATCTGGTGCCGCTGTCCCGCTCACACACGCAGGCGCAAGAGCGTCTCTCTCTCTCTCTCTCTCTCTCACACACACACACACACACGCACGCACGCAGGCCCGAGAGCGCGAGAGGGCTTCACAAAGGAACGATACACACGGTGGATTTCGAACGTAGTATATTTTCTCAAAGCACCAGTCAGTATTAGCGTTATCTTCTTGGGAGCACGGTGACATGTTTGCCTTTTTTTTCAGTAATCATGCGAAGCAAATTTTAATTTATTGAGAGTACTGTAGGTGTCTGTGCGCTGATCAATAATGATGTTTAATTAAATCCCGAATCTAAATCAGTTTATATAAATACTGCTGTTCAACTCTGGTTGATTTAAGCAGATCCCTACCACAAAATACCCACTGGTATATTAATACAAGTTTGACAAGTAAGCTTATTAATTTTAAATAATTCATCTAACAATAAAAACATATAAAAAAGTTTCTAAATTTGTAATATTTCTTTGAAAGCACCATGAATCTGCAGTGAAAACTCACTCAGATCCTTCTACCACAAGACCAGCTTTAAAAACAAACAAACAAAAACAAATAAAATATTGTACTCTGTATATCAAAGTCAAAGTCAAAGTCAGCTTTATTGTCAATTTTGCCATATGTACAGTGCATACATACAGAAAATCGAAATTTCGTTCCTCTCAGTCCCTAGATACAAACAGATACAAACAGATACAAACAGATGACATTTCAACATAAAACTTACAAGTACTAAAAGTAAGGTAGTAATAAAGTGACGTTTGCTTTGCATTCCTATGTGACAGGTAAAGTGACTTGTGAGGAATGGCAGATGATAGTGCAAACAAAGTCAGTGCAATTTAGGGAGTAGTGCAAGTCCTTATAAAGATGGTTGTATGTTGAGGTAGTAGGATGGGGGGGGGGGGTCAGGTGCATGGGGCGGAGGAGGGGAGAGGGGGCAGAGTCGGGAGGGACTTATTTCTGAGAGGAATGAGCATCAGAGAAGCAAATGTTATTAAATCTTATTTCCAATATTACTATTAAGAGCTTATTATATTTTAGTCTGCTTCAACGCAGCCAGGCCAAGGCTGAAGGCCGTTGAATTGTTTCATACTTGTGTCTCCAAAAGAGATACAAATTAGTAACTATCTAAAAGTTGTTTTGACTTATTGTTCCCTATGGTAGTGTAGGGGAAGATTCTAAAGCATGATAATTTGATGTTGACGTAAATCCCAATTCCGGTAAACTGCTACGTCTCCAGTCTGTCTAAGTCTTATCAAAAGCAAATACACTGGAGCCTCTCCGAGCTAAAATCAAAGGTGTCACAGGTTAAGAATCTTTAAAACTAAGAAATCCTCACATTTACTTGACTATTTGTAATATTTATATTAATACTTTCTTGTTATTATCATAGTAATTTAATTAACACCAATAACCAGACAATCAAATGAATAAAAAGTGATTATTCTTTTAAAGATTTACTTAGTGTGCTTTGAGACAGTTAAAACTGTGAGAAGCTTCTTAAAATAACTCAGAACTCAAACTCAGAACTTATATTAATTTTGATTGAACATAGATAATATTTTATTATATATTTGAAGATAATATTTAGGCTATAAAACTTAAAATTAGTGCTATTCTTACGCTCCTCGTGTTGAGACCTCTGAAGGTCGAATGGAGACCTGATTACGTATCACCATAGCGACGCCTATCTTGTGTTATTGAACAGAGACCACGTGTGTAAGTCAGACAAATCTCGCTTCCTGTCGAGAGTCACGCGATATCTGACGTCATTTAGGGTATAAAGGATCCGCATTTCCTGACTGTGATTGAGTAATGCATTGAACGGCAAAATAAACACGTGTTAAACCTCTAACGCGGTGTCGGCTCATGCATTATTCCTGGATCCAGCTTCCGG
>MU204349.1:13252011-13275714 GCA_017309775.1 Paedocypris sp. Pulau Singkep
CGAGCGGTTTGACCGATATGCAAACTGGAAGGGGTCCAGGGAGGGTGGAAGGACAGACTTGATGTGGTGCATGACTAGTCGCTCAAAGCACTTCATGAGGATGGGAGTGAGTGCGACTGGGCGATAGTCATTGAAGCAGGATGGAGATGGTTTCTTTGGGACTGGGATGATAGTAGTGGCTTTGAAGCATGTGGGAACAACAGCCTGGCTCAGTGAGATGTTAAATAAGAATAAAATCCTCTTTCAGGTAGTAAAACGTCAGAGTTGATAGCAGACTTTTGACCGTTGTGTTTCCTCACTCATTCTCTGTTTATTGTATGTTTTTTTTTTAAAACTCGACTAGCGCACAACTTGCATCCAACGTTGTGAGTGAACGTAATACGCGCACATGACCGCTGCTGTGATGGAGCTCCACCCTGATGCACACACACACACACACGGCTGACAGAGAGAGCCCTCGAATTGAAATTAGAGTTCGGCAGAATCGTGTAAATGCTGGATTAAGAATCTATTTTTACATGTTCCGTCCTTTCAACTCATTTTTTATTTTATGTCAAAAAATTTACGTCATTTATTTTATGGTATGTGTTTGTTTGTTTGTTTATTTTATGGTCTGTGTTTGTTTGTTTGTTTATTATTATGTGTGCAGTGCGTTATGGTGATGTTTGCTTATTTATTTGTTTGGATTTGTTGTTGCTGTTGTGACGTGAAATTTCCCCGCTGTGGGACTAATAAAGGATTTTTCAATTCAATTCAATTCAATTTTTAGCTCCTCTCTTGCAAGCATTCTCGAGTTTTTAAACTGTTTTTTTTTTCTCGCCATTTTTTTGCGATCGTTTTGCGATGTCATGCGTCTCAAGTTTTTGAGCATCAAAAATGTTAAAAAATGGGGTGCTTATATTTGCGAAAATATGGTTTTCACCATATTTGAAGAAAACCAGCGCTACATAAAGGCGACATGTTAACATTTATTTGTGATCACCCCAGACTTGAAATGAGGACAAACGGGCGCTTAAATTTGAAAAATGGGCGTGTGAGCATCCCAAGAGTTTCCGAGCGTCTGAAATTGGTAAAAAAAAAAAAAAAAAAAATTGTGTTTGCACCGTCGTTGTCATTCTCTGGGACATTTCGGGAAGTTAATAATATCAACTGTCTCCTAAAAACATCTGAGGCGGAAGTGCACCACTATCGCAGCATTACGCTCACGTGTGACATTTCATTGGCTTACGTAGTGAGGCCTGCTGTCCAGCACTCCCAGCTTCTGAGGATCTGTGTTTCTGATGCTCTGAATGTTCATCTCCAAAATCAGCTCAAATCTCGGCCACAGGATCTCCAGAACTGCCTCCCAGTACCTACACACACACACACACACAGCATTAATCTGACGTCACTACACAGTAAAGCTGCACAACTCTGGATAAAATGAGAATCTTGATTTGTTTTGCATAAAATAAAGATCACTATTCGTTCTGGATATTTTAATTGGATATTTCAATTGAAATACGTGGAATGAAAAATATAATGTGATGTAAAAGTAATGTTGTAAAGTACAAAATGATCTGTTTAAAAGCACTTTGGAAATACTTATCAATTATTAATACTTAAACATGACAATACTTAACAATAATTATTTTGTAGGGTTAAGGGTTAGGGTTATAATTTAACTTTGGGTAATAATTTTGTCCTCAACTGTTGATGTTTGCTGTATGTGGTTTGCCGAGTGTCGTCTTCTGGTTTGAAATACACACTTCAGAATAAAATCCTCAATCAGGTAGTAAAATCGGAGTTGATGACAGATTGACTGTTTTTTTTTTTAACTCGACTGCCTCTCAAATCACATCCACTGTTCTACTGCAGGTAATTAAGCGCCTGTGAACGCTGCGCAAAACGCAGGTGGCCAATAAGGGCGTCGCCCCAAAATACGACACAAGTAATGGAAGATCATCTTTGTTTTATAACATTTGAATGAATGTGCGTGCACACACACACACAAGTTCACATGAACCGCTGGTCGTAGATCAGAGAGATGGCGTTCTGATCACTAGAACAACTTTTTGTCATCTATTATTTAAACGATTAAAACAATATCAAAATGATGCAAGTCACAAGTTAGAATTTTTAAAGAAAATATAACACTTTCAAGATGTAATGTAAAAAGTTTTTTTTTGTTGCTTGAAAAATTACTGGGGTGCTTATATTCGAGTAAATACGGTATTTTTATTTCATAGGCGTAGATTAACCTCTAGAGACACAACCTCTGACATTATATTATTTTCCAAATTTGCTATTTATTTATAATTAATTTGCTAATAATTCACAAAGAGTGAAAAAAAGGAAGCGTCATTTTTTTTTAAACATGATCGAATGTTGGAAATGTTACATATGTTACTACTAAATATTTACTTACTGTCATTGATCTTTCGTAGCCTAACAAAAGGGACACGTCTTACATAAACATCACAGTTGATCATTTCCCGTAAATGATAAATTGAAATACTTTGCAAATACATCTCACACTGCAGCCGACAGAACGGTTTGGCAGAATTGTATAAACGCTGGATAAAGATCGTGATTAATCGCTACTACACAGAGAATCACTACTACACAGAGACGCTTCTGAAGGACACTGACTTGTCAAGAGCGGGGATGTTCCTCTTGGTGGTGATGGCCCTGAAGCGCAGAATGATGTGGATACAGAGGAAGACAGCAATGCTGTCATAACAGTCAGACATGTACGATGACAAGTTTTTCTGCGGAATAACCAAGGAAAAAAAAAACGACACGTGAAAAAGCTGCTCCTGCAAACACGCTGGTGGTGAAGAGCCTACCAGGAACATGCTCAGTGTTTTCCCCATGACGCTGTTGAACAGGTCCAGCGACGAGTTCCCCACCAGCATGAAGAAGTCGGACAGGAAGAGGAACTCCCTACAGCCGTTATCCAGCAGGGCGCAGTGCTGACTGCGAAAGAGCGTCTCGTACGGATACTGAAAGCAAGAGAACCACAGAGCAAAGGCAGAGTTTCAATTAGATGCCTCAAGTTCTCTACTCTACTCTAGGAACTTTGCGTGATGATATTTTCTGAGCAAATTAACGTATCGTATTTACTCGACTATAAGTCGAGGATTTTTCCTAAAGATTTCGGGCTGAAAGTGTGGAGCTCGACTTATACGCGCAGTCTACCGAAATAGAACATATTTTACTCAGAACAGTGCGCAAATATTTCACCCTTTCTCACAAAAACAAACAGCAGAGACACAAGCGCGGTAATTAAATGAACATTTATGACGCAAACTAAATACATCTTTCAGAAAACGGCACAAGCCGTTGACTCCGCTCGCTGCTCCGCGCGCGCACACACACACACACACACACACGCACTGTCTCACTCACACTCTTTCAGCTCAGCTCTCTTCTGACTTCTGTGTCTCTCTTTGGCGTGATGCTTCACAGATAAACGCGTCACACGGTGGATTTCGAACGTTGTATTTATTCCCAAAACACGAGTTAGCATTAGCCGTGCGATTCTCGGGAGAACTCTCTCAAAGGGGCAGGGCATTTTTCCCAGAAATCTTTAAAATGATAAGGCAACTATACCAATGACAAATTAAACTTAAACATAAATGAACAATAAATTAAACATAAATTAAAATATATATATATTTATAATTACCGAATGTTGCTTACATTCGGGTAATTACAGTATTTTTTATTTTATAGGGCTAGATTAACCTCGAGACATAAGCTCGGAAATTGTATTTTTTTCAAATTTGCTTTGCTACTTGAGCTTTTAGGAGCACAATAAGTGTGAAAAGCGTCATTTTTTTTTTGACATGATTTGATATTGGAAATGTTACATATGTTACTACTAAATATTTACTTTCCGTCAATCTTTCGTGTCCTAACAAAAGGGACACGCCTTACCTAAACATCACGCTCATAATTTTCCGGTAATGATACAATTAAATACTTCCTTTGCAAAGACTTGCGTCTCACTTCAGTCCTTTTCAGGCCATTTTCACTATAACTGCAAAGTTCACTTCAGCGATCGGACACCACTAGAGGGCGTTCTAAGGCCCCGACGACATCAGGGTTTAACGCAGCAGGTAGGAAAATTCCGTGAAGGTCAGTACACAAACGTGGCCATCAGGACTCAGGAGGTTGAAGCGCTTGTCCTGTGGGCGTTGCGTGTGACCACTAGTCTCACCCGGGATTCTCCTCTTTGGGCAGCATGTGGGATCAAGATGGGCCCCTCCAGTTCAGCTGGACTCAACACCGCCCCCCTCTGGCCCAAAGTGAAAATGGTGTTGCGACTCTTCAGAGAAGGTTTGGAGAAGAAGCCTGCACAAACACACGGACAGCTGAGCTCGACACTACACTCCAACACTACAGCTGGAAGGACAGTCGGAACCTTTTTTGGCAGTGTCCTCAACTCCCATCAGATCCTCCTTGTCTGCCACATCTTCATACTATCAGGAAGATAATAATAATAATATAATAATAATGAGTATTTGTAGGGCGCTTTTCACAGTTTTAACTGTCTCAGCTGAAAAATAAGAGTTGCAACCAGTGTGGTGCAAGTTAATTGTAACACATTACACATTACTTATAATAAACGTAAAAAGTTTGTACAAAGTAATACACTACGTTACAAAATTACTGTCTTTGAATTATAATATGCTACATTACTTTTGTATTACTTTTATTGTTACTTTCACCAAAATAACTACAGAAGTAGAAATTAACATCCTAAAATAACAAAGTGTGCCTTTTACTTGTATTTTATTTTATTTTATAGTCTTCTGACTAAAACTCAGTTCTGTTTTAGTCCCAAATTAGTCATCTTAATTTTTTTTTAAATTTTTGTCTAATTTTAGTCGAATAAATCACATTATAGATTTAGTCAACGAAAATATGTGCTATATATTCTAAACGTTTGCTAAAGTTGCTATGTCTAAGAAATCTGAATACCTAGTTAACTACTTTTATGAACTTTTCTTTCAATCCAATAAATAAAAAAATAAGAAGTTTCATCAGCAGATGGCGCTTCAGGTGTGTTGTGTTTTTGCTAGTGATTGTTGCTCCACATAAAAAAATAGTTTAGTAATATATTCCTGAAAATACGAACGACATACCTGAACAAATACATTCTTACTTTTGTATTATCTGCAGAAACAGAAGTCGGACTCTCACCTGGACTTTCAGCAGTCTACTGCTGTATGACTTGAAGTAACTTTGGTAGATTTTGCTCATGGTGTCCACATACTCATCCCGGATCTCTTTAGCTACGGACCTCTCGTTGGCCAGCAGGAACTGATAGAAGAACCTTAAAAAACCAAACCATAAAAAGTCCTTAAACCACACAGCGGGAAACTACTAAATTCTATTTGGTGCTTTAAAAAAAAAAGAAAAGAGGATACAAGTCTACAAAAAACATCTGCACCGATCTTTACAGTGGGTAGAGCGTTTGATGAACTGGTCTTATAAAGATACATATACAATACAGACAATACAGGTTTTTTAAATTAAATTAACTTTTAATTAAATAAATTAACTAACTTAGAATTAATAATGAAAGATTAATAAGCTTGTTTCGAGAAAATAAGAGTTTTTTTCAAGCGTCTTACAGAGTAAAATTTTCTCTCCCCATTGAATGTTCTTATTATTTCATGTGGATTTTTTTTGCAGTGTATGAGTTTTGTCATCTCCTCTATTACACTGCAAAAAATAAATTCTTGACGTGCCAAAAAATCTTAATTAATTTTCTCATTTCGAGAAAATAAGACTTTTTCAAGCGTCTTACTCAGATTGGCAGATCATTTTACTTGATTTAAGCATTTTTTTTTACTCATTTTTCATTTTTAAGATAAATTAACTAGCTTAGAATTACTATTAGAATTTATATATATATATATATATATATATATATATATATATATATATATATATATATTAGGGCTGGGTGGTATAGCGGTTTTAACGTGAATACCGGTATTGAGATGCGCCACGATATGGATTTTGCAATATCGTGGATACCGTGGCACTTTCATGAATGTACTTTTTATACATACATATCAACGCTTTAATACATTAAAATACATTTGTTTCGTTATAACTTTTAATTACGACACAGATACTTTGCTAATCGAATACAGAAAGCGCTGTAAGAAACTAAATTTCTTACTCGCTCACCCGCGAGTCCGAAAAAACGCGCGCACGAGAAAATTCTGCTCGTTTTATTTTGGTCGAAGTCTGTTTTCGATTGTTAACCTTGGTTTCACGCAACTTTAGATTCAGACGCGCGCGCGAAAGAGAGAGAAAGCGTGAGTCGCGCTGGCGCTCTCCATTTTTGTCTGTCTCTCTCTCTCTCTCTCTTTCTCACTGTCTATCTCTCACTCTCACTATCTCTCTCTCTCTCTCGCTGTATATCTCTCACTGTCTATCTCACTCTTGCTGTCTATCTCTCACTGTTTCTCTTTCTCTCTCTCTTTCTCTCACTGTCTCTCTCTCTCTCTCTCTCACTGTCTATGTCTCTCTCTCTCTCTCTCTCTTTCTCCCTCTTGCACTCTCTTAAAAGATAGACCCAGGACATTTAATTTAAATGTTTTTTTTTAAATAAATGTCTGGACTACTTTTAACAGTTATACGGTATTAAAAATGACAGCTGCTTCTCCAGGTTTCCCCTTGCGTTTTAATTTCGTACTTTATATAAAATAATACCCCCACACACACAATATCGTGATATAATACCGATACCGTCTGTACACTAGAAAATACCGTGATATGAATTTTAACCCATATCGCCCACCCCTAATATATATATATATATATATATATATATATATATACATACACACACACACACACACATATATATATATATATATATATATATATATATATATATATATATATATATATATATATATATACATATATTAAAATAACTGCTAAAACTACGCAGTGTGTGCAGTTAGGTTCAGCGGGGGGAAAATATAATGAAAATGAAAAAAAAAAAAACTATAGCTTATACCTGAACTTAAGTAAAGTGTTCTGAGGGATCTGATAGTTAGTCATGGGCTTCCTAAAAGAGTAGATCTTCAGCAGGATGAACTCTCGAATCTTCGAAACTGCCTGTGGAGCAGAAGAACCATCGTAAGAGGATGAACATGACAGAACTCCACGGCAAAGTTCTGTCAAACGGCAAACTTGACAAGCCAAAAAAAAAAAACTTGAAATTATATGGAATCATATCAGTGCCAAATACGTATATCAAACGTAATTTTTTAAGAAACAAAATAGTTTTTTTTAGTAATTTTAGTTAAATCATTTTCAGTAATTTTTTTTTCCACTTGCAATCTTTACGATTTCGTTTGAAATTACTTTTTTTAGCTTCAGATTCGTTTTTTAATCCGTAGATTTAATCCGTTATTTTTGCGTTTGGATTTCGGGCACACATTTCACGTGGGGGCGGCTCTGATTGGCTGGTGAGAATGTGATTAGGTGTTTTTTTTCTTCATATTGCTTCATATTTTTGGCACTAAAGAGAAACGAACTTATATTAAGAAACGAGCTTATATTAAGAGTGAAAGATGACTTTGTTATATCAAGAAAATAGGACTTTAATGCTCTTGCTTAGAAACAAATGCTAATTTGGATGATATTTTACACTGAATTGAGAAACTGAATTAATATTTTAAAGTAGACATTATGTTTAACACAGAACTTTCTGAAACAAAAATGTAGAGTGAAATTGTCTTATTTTAAGAACACAATGTGTCTGAATTTAAGAATCTACTACTTTTATTTATTAAAGTCAGTAACAACAAAAACTGATATGCAGAAACGAATCTACCGTCTAACAAGATTTCTTTTTTTTTTTTTGCATTTTACTTTATCATTTTTTCACATATGCTTTTTGCTGTGTATAATGAAGTAGGAAATTGCAAAAAAGAGATTGCAAAAAAGAAATGTAAGTGCACATAAGTGCAAGCGAAAAAATAAAGAAAACAAACGTAAAAGCATTTTCGTCCATTTCTTAGAAATGTACGCTTGATATTATGGGCACTAATTTGATTCCACACGTTCCAAGCTATCCCAAAAAACACGATTTATTGTCCAATTTTAAGATTCTTTGGCTTGTCAAGAATGAATTTTCTCTGGGTGTGAGCGCGTCTCACTTTCATCTTCAGGCGATCGACGATGTCCTGTATGTCGGAGCAAGCCAGCGTCTCTCGGAAGCTGAGCTCTTTGGCGAAATTGATCTTGTTGTTGAGCTCGTGGAGCTGCTCCAGGAACTCCTGCTCGGTGACGGGACTGTCCAGGATCACGCTGGAACACAAACACACGGAGCGGTCAGCCATACGGACCTCTCGAAAATCTACAAGGGAGAAAGATCTTTTGCATATTTAGCCCCTAAACTATGGAACGCTCTGCCTAGCACAATTCCAGACTCAGAATCAGTGAGTCAATTTAAGTCTAGACTGAAGACGCATCTCTACAACAAAGCATATATTGACCTGTTATAATAACTTACAGAATAAGTTAATATAATCGTATAGAAAGGCTGCCTAGTTTAATGCTCGGAACCCAATCACACCTGCACCTCCTAAAACTGTCAAAATCTTTAATTCAGATCAAATTCAAATTTTATTTGTCACAAATTATACGTGGTGCAACATGTAGTGAAATGTGATTTTTTTTTCTCGTTCCAGCATTTAAACAGGGATGGAGGAGGTACAACCAAATGTGCAAAGGGGGAATACAATAAAAAAGATAAAGAATAGAAATACAATAAAAACAAGGTCTAAAGATAAAATACGCTATTTTACGCTATTTTATTTTAACGCTATTTATAAAATACGCTATTCCAAAATGTGCAAAAGGAAACACAAAAAAAGCATTAAAACAAGTAATAAAAACAATTTATGTATAGATAAAATATGAAATATGAAAATGTATAAAAATACAAAATTTCCAAGATAAAAAAGTACAACTGAATAGCGTTTTAATAGCTGAATAGCGAAACACGCACTACCAAAAAGAGTTTCTGTTTGACGAGAACTGGAGTTAAATTTTGGAATAATTTAAGGGAGAAGGTAAAGCAGTGTGCGAGCTTGAAACATTTCAAATATAAATGTAAGGGGGACATTCTTTCGAAATACATTGAGAACGGAATCATTTAAAAGGTTGTCAAGTTTTTTTGTTGTGTATTTGTCGTGCATCAAGGGCTCGGGTTGATTTGCGATGTGGCTGTGGATAGTCTTCATTTGTTGAATCTAAAAGGGGGCGGGGCTGGATACGTTGTACTTCTTTCTACTCCCTTTCAAACATGTATTGAGGAAATTAACATTATGAACATAATATTATTATTATTATTATTATTATTATTATTATTTTGTGGCTTTTATGTTGTTGTTAATACTTGTCATGTACATGTTTGAATAAATAAATAAATACTGTCAATGCAGTAACATTCAATGCATCATACTCAACACTGTCGCACTGTAAATTTTTACTGTGTATTATTTTAGTTTTTTTTGTATTATTGTATTTTTGTATTAGCTTTGTTTTTGCACCTTTTGTCTCGCTGTAATTTTACCGTTTGTATTTTTGCACATTTTGTTTTACTTACTGTTTTGTATTTTTTGCACCTCTTGTTTATTTATTCGTATCTAAGATTTTTGCACAATTTCTACTGTTTTTATTTGTTTAAATAATTAAATGTTGCTGCTGTAAACAAAGAAATTTCCCCTAGTGGGATAAATAAAGTCTTCATTCATTCATTCATTCATTCATTCATTCATTCATTCATTCAAAAGCCACAATCCTCTTACATGTTGACACGTGCGCTTTGAGACGGCTAAGACTGCTCTGATGTTGAACTCACGAGATCATGGTGCTGGGGACCACCAGCTCGTCCACCAGCTGGCTGAGGTGACTGCGGACCGCCTGCCGGTTCTTCAGACGCAGATTCATGCTGACCGACTGCTGCTGCAGCGTCTGGATCTCGCTGCTGATGGAGGACAGGTCGCTCTGGAAACTGCTCAGAATGCCTTCCATGCGCTGAACACCAACACCACAAACCAAAAGAATGCAGAAGTTATTTGGCAACACAATGATAACATTGTAAAAAAAAAAAAAACGTATTTACGCAAATATAAGCACCTCTCTGAGTTTTCTGGCACAAAAAAATCTATTTTTTCACATTTCTGGTTAAATTATGTCATCTTAAAAATACTATATATTTTTTTCATTATTTAGCAAACCTAACTTGTGACTCGTATCACATCAATGGCGTTTTTACTTGGAAAACTGTTTGAAAAAAATCTATTCTAGTCATAAAAACTCCAACTCCCAGAACTCTTAGCGTGAGGCTCAGACTAAAGCTGCGTCTTTGTCAGACATTAATATCAGGACAGTATTGTGTTGCTCTGTGCAGCAGACAGAACGTTGGATTCTTCTCGCTCTCATAATCCGAGTCTTCGTTTTGAACTCTTTTTCTTTCTGTTTGCTTATGAACTCACTAGCCATTAGTCGTTAGCGCGTATTTACCGGATGCAATATGATTTTTTTTGAAATATTAAACACTGTATTTAGTTTAATCTTACTTCTTCCAGTGTTATTTTTGCTTGTTGATTCAAATTTAAAGATCTTTTTTTACTCATTTTGGTTTTAATTTTCTTTTTATTCATGTGCATTTTTTGCAGTGTGCCAAATGATTCTTTTAGAATCCCAAATTAAATGTAATGTTTGTAAACTTGGCTACTGTTAAAAAAAAAGAAAACAATTCCTGTTTAATTGATGCTGCGTGCTATTTGATGTACACAAGTAAATCCATTTCCTTTAAGCATCAAATAAAATGTTTCTAGATCAGTTCTTGTACTGATTTGACTTTAATAGAATAAAGTAGTTGTTTCCTAAATTGACATATTTGTGTTCCTAAAATAAGAAAATATGACTTGACATTTCTTGTCTCGTGATAATTCATCACAAGTGATGTAAATTGAAACTTTGCAATTGAAACTTTGAAATTGAAACTGCATTTTATTTTGCTTCAAACTGACAAATATAGACTTGTTCCATAGAATTTGAATTTTCTTTTTTCCCCACACATTTGTTTTTGGTCTTAACAGGGTTAAGCTGCCAATTTATACTTGTCAAAGGCAACTAACTGTTTTTGTTTGTGTTCCCTCTGAGATGCGTGTCTCACCTCCAGGATGGAGTCGCAGGCCGTGATCTGGTTGTGCAGGGAGGCGATGTTCTGACTCTCTTTAATGTCTGCGGCACGTCTCGTTAAAAGAAGACTCGTATTAAACCTTAAACCGAGAGTGAGTTAGACAGCGAGGTCATGTGACGCTGCTGTGGAGTCGTGTGGATACAGTCTTTGATGGAGGCCTGTTCGATCGTCTGCAGCTCCATCTCCACTTGTCTGGAGTACTGACGCAGATCGACACCCTGAAACACACACACACACACACACACACACACACACCGAGCACTTCTGTTTATCTCACTCAGACACCAATGTTGTGCAAATTACTTCAAAATTGTAATACATTACTTGTTACAGTTAGTAAAAAGTAGTGCTGTCAAAGTTAACGCGTTAACGCACGTGATTCATTTTAAGTGCTTGATCACGTCAATTATTAATTTTTTTTTTACATTTTTAGACGCTGCTGTGTGGAGACTGTTTGAAGTTGAACGTTCTGCTTCTGCTAAGGCTGGTCCTGAGCCTAAATGCCACCGATAAACGACGACGGTTGCTGAGAATGTGACACGTCTCGATATGTTAACAGAAGGAGGACATGTCGCTGCCGTTTTGGAGTGAACGAATCCACTGCTCGCCACATTAAGACGGATTAGGCGAACCTTAGGAAGACGGCTACCATCCCCGTCAGTCAACGATTTTTGCGAGTAATAATTACATGCTTAATAAATATTTGGTGTCCCTACTTTGCGGATTTTCAGCTATCTACCGCAGAAAACAAAGGTTATAATCAGCATAGTGTGAAAAGTATGGTAGCCAAAGTGATTTTCTGGCATTACCTGTGAATAACTTTGTATATTCATATTAGACACAACAGGATGTAAACTTCATTCAAAATGAATGAAACGACAATGACTGACCAGGGCTGGGCGGTATAGCGGTATTAACGTTAATACCGGTATTGAGATGTGCCACGATATGGATTTTGCAATTTCGTGGATACCGTGGCACTTTCATGAATTTACCTTTTATACACGTATATAAACGCCTTAATACATTAAAATACATTTGTTTTGTTATAACTTTTAATTACGACACAGGTACATTGCTAATCGAAAACAGAAAGCGTTGTGAGAAACTGCATTAATAGATCACCCGCGAGGAGCATGTATCGCGCATGCGCTGTGCCGCTCCATGACCGTTTTTTTAGAGCGGCTGTTTCCGTATGAGCGCGAGTCCCGTAAAACGCGTGCACGAAGAACATTCTGCTCGTTTTATTTTGGTCAAAGTCTGTTTTAGATTGTTAACCTTGGTTCACGCAACTTTAGTTTCAGTCGCGTGCGCGAGAGAGAGGGAAAGCGTGACGCGCGCTGGCTCTGCTCTCCATTTTTATCTCTCTCACTGTCACTGTATCTCTCTGTCTATCTCTCTCTCTCTCTCTCTCTCACTGTCTATCTGTCTCTCTCTCACTGTCTATCTCTCCGTCTCTCTCTCTGTCTCACTCACTGTCACTGTCTCTTTTTCTCTCTCACTGTCTATCTCTCTCTCTCTCTCTCTCACTGTCTATCTCTCCGTCTCTCTGTCTGTCTCTCTCTCTCTCTCTCTCTCTCTCTCACTGTCTGTCTGTCTGTCTCTCTCTCTCTCTCTCTCGCACTCTCTTAAAAGATAGACCGCAGGCCATTTAATTTAAATGGTTTTTTTTTAAATAAATGTCTGGACTACTTTTAACAGATATACGGTATTAAAAATGACAGCTGCTTCTCCAGGTTTCCCCTTGCATTTTAATTTCGTACTTTATATAAAATAAGAACACCCCCCACACACAATATCATGATATAATACTGATACCGTCTGTACACTAGAAAATACCGTGATATGAATTTTAACTCATATCGAGTGGTCAGATGGCGCCATTCCAGGTGGATTTTTTTAATTGCTAGTGCTATTTTTCAATGTCGGTAATAGTTTTGCGCTTTACACCACAGCGTTCTTGTCCTTGTCATTCACAAAAGTGAATGCCATGTTTATCAAATTTTCCAAGACTGGTCAATGAGCAGCTACGGTGAACCAGGCGGAGCCAATAGCTGCACACCTCCAGCGAAAGACCAATGACACACGGGTCTGTTCACCTACAGGAAACTATACATTTTTGATTTATTGATTAAATTAGTAATGTCTTACACTTCTTTGTCTTTCTTTATCTTGGTCTTTGTCTTGTCATAACCGCAGCCACTTACTTAACACCAACAATCCAGACGATCAAATGAATAAAAAGCAACATTTCCCTTACATATTTACACGTGCGCTTTGAGACAGTTAAAACTGTGAAAAGCACATTAAAAATACTCATATTATTATTATTATTACTATTATTACTTTCGCGTCACAGCAAACAAACACACACTCACCGTCTTCAAGGCCTCCTTGACCAGCCCGTCCTCCAGATTCGCTTGAATGTGAACTGAAAAAGCAAGAAGATCGGAGATTTGTTTCCTCACTTTCACATGAGCCTCATGAACTAGGGGCTGCCGACATCACTATTCGCCTGTTACAACTATTCGACGTGACAACAGACTTCCTTAGCAACAGACCACGAGTGGTGAGAATTACACACCACACATCATGCCACGGCCCCTCACACGTTGACTGTGATTGGGATAGATCGTGAAGAGAAAAAGGAAATAATAAAAAAAAAAAAAAAATTATAGAACAATATAATGAGAAATTAATAATAAAAACCAATAGAAATGAGAAAAAATAAGACAATAAAAAATAAAATGAGTAAAAGAAAAAATTTAAGTACGGTAAGTAAAATCTGCCTATCACCTAATGTGGTGTGATGGACTTTTACTTGGTAAGACAATTTGAAACAAAACCTGTTTTCTTGAAACAAGCAAATTAATCGTTCTCTCTAATTCTAGCCTAGTTCATTCATCTCGTAAGAAAAAAATGATTAATTTTTTCATTTTCAGATTTGGCTTGTCAAGAATTTTTGCAGTGTCACTGAAAAAAGTCATTCTTGACGAGCCAAAAAATCTTGAAATTAGACAATACACCTTGTTACTTTTTCTTACAAGATATATTGAATTAAGAGTGTTAGAATTAAGAGTGAGAGATGACTTTGCTTATTTTAAGAAAATAGGATGTGAATTTTCATGCTTGGAATGCTGATATTTTACACTACATTGAGATATTTTTCAAAGTAGACATTATTTTTAACACACAAAAAAAATGTAAAGTGAAATTTTCTTTTTTTAAGAACACGATGTTTCTCAATTTAAGAAACTAGCTACTTTTTTATACTAAAGCCAATGAGAACATACTGAAATGCAGAAACAAATCTACCGTGTAACAAAATGTTTTATTCTGTCTTACTAAGTAATATTTTCTCACCCCATTGGCAGATAATTTTACTTGATTGAAGTGTTTTTTTTTAACTCATTTCGTTTTTTATTTTCTTAATTTTTCATGGGGATTTTTTGCAGTAGACTCTCGCTATGAGCTTGTCATAACCTTTTCACCTTATCAACATTATTTCCACAATGTTGTTTTACACATTTCATTTTCACAATTTCATTGTAACCCAGTGATACAATGACAATAAAGGCATTCTATTCTAATCTAAACTTGTTTGCTTCACCTGTTAGTCACTATTGCTTTTCAAAAAAAAAAAAATAAGAAAACCTGGAGGGACATTCTCGAATTACTACAGTAAAATTTTGCAAAATACTTACATACTAATGTCAGAAGACGTACACTGGGAAAAACGGACCAATTGATATTCACAATGTTGGTTTGTGATGCATGTTTGTTAGTGATAATAGTAACAATGATCACTGACAATGACAAATTGTACAGAATTGCGATTCAGATCAGTCAAAGCTGAGAACACCTACTATCAACCTCGTCCAGAATGAACTCATCTGTGGTGATGTCCAGATCAGCCAAGTTCAGCTGCACAACCTCAGAATCTGGTTTCTGCCACACATTAGAGAAAGATGAGAGAGAGAGAGAGAGAGAGAGAGAGAGAGAGAGAGAGAGAGAGAGAGAGAGAGAGAGAGAGAGAGAGAGAGAGAGAGAGAAACGTGAGAGAGAGAGAGAGAGAGAGAGAGAGAGAGAGAGAGAGAGAGAGAGAGAGAGAGAGAGAGAGAGAGAGAGAGAGAGATTCTTAAACAAAGAAGCGTTTTCTCTACAATGTTCTAAATTAAAATGTCAGAATATGTATATAGACGTAAATAATGATCTCGAAACATGTCATTATAAACAACGAAGCAAAAATATATGGAATATGTATACAAAACCCTTAACCACTGTTCTACAAAGGACAGAAGACATTTTTAAAAACATTTAGTAATACAGTGTTTTCAGTCACAGCAAAGTGACACAGAATATAAGTCTTCATGTCAAATATGTGGGTGACAATCGTAACAATACGTAATAACACCCTCAGCATTACGGGAAGTGTTGTTCTAGCTGCACAGTAATCGCTAAAACGCGCTGCTAAAACAATAACACGCAAGTCTTTTCTTTCCCACCTCTTGTAATGAATCCATCGCATCGGGTACATTAGCAGAGTCAGTGTTTACATGACCGGCTCCGGTGGCCATATAATCCGCCATGGCACGTGTAGTTCTAAAGAACTACAATTATTCTTCCTGTTTGACAGTGAGGCACGGTGGTTTCCGCTAACACTAAGTGTCTCATTGCAAATCTTTCAAATGTTTGAGCGGGAAATAACGTGTATATTGTAAATAAAAATACAAAACAACACCAAGTATTTAAAACCAATCTTTATCACCACCTTATATTATTATAAATATTAGCTAGTCGAATATTTTCAAGGTCCGGATACGGAAGCGCTTATATTCTCGCGAGAGTTCAACAACTTCCTCTTTGCGCGGAACCTGGATCCAAGATGGTGAGTAACGAAAGAGTGTCCGGCAAACATGAGAAAAATCATCAAACATCGTCTTTGATAGTGTTTGTTTCGCGCTTCTGCGGTGCGATATTAAACATTGCGCACATTGAGCTTGCATACATTACCGTATTTTAACGCGAGAAGCCGGGATTAATGTTTGGTGGTCCTATTCTGTGCGCGTGCATTATGTGAGTGAGGTTGTCCATATAGATTTGCGTTAATCTGAGTTAAACCAGGGTGCGTTATTTCATTAGTATTACACAGTCAAGTCCACCATCACGTTGAGGTAACTCGTGTGTCTTCCCGCAGTCGCTCGTCATCCCAGAAAAGTTCCAGCACATTCTTCGTGTTCTTAACACGAACATCGACGGAAGGCGCAAAATTGCTTTCGCCATTACCGCCATCAAGGTGAGTGTTGTTGACTGCTAACGCGTTTACTCTAACGTAGGTCTCCTGAGGTACGGAATTGTCCCGTACACGAGATTAAAACTGCGCGTCCCGTTTTGAATCGACACGGAATGGGGTTTGTCCAGTGTCTCAGTCAAATCATCTCTCCAACACATTTCTTTTCCTACCCCTCAGATTTTGCTACATCGCGATGTGCGTTAAATAATTACGTCATATTTTGACCTGTGCCACTACATGAATTGCGACACTACAGTTTAACATTTTTCTAAATGAGAACGAAGCCATGTAAAAGCCAGAGAGGTTTTGTTTTCCTAGCCACTGTCGCGATCTAGCTTGCTCTTCTGGTCGTAGCTCATAGTCTGAACAACAATGGACATTTTTCTTTTTCCCCCTAATTTCTGAACAGAAAACTTTCAGAAACAGAGATTTTTCTCTCATTCGCATAGTGACTTTGCATTGGTCTCAAACTAAGAAAAGCGTTATATGAATAAACTTGAACTCTACCAGCTAACGTTTGGAGTCATTTAATGCCCTTTCCATGTTTGGATGGTTCAGGATGACAACATTTTTTTTTATTTTAAATACATATTTTAAAAACATCCTTTAAAATACGATTGTTAGTGGAATCAGAGTTGTGAGAGAAAAGACGGACAGAAATTAAAATACAACTGTAATTCAAAAGAAAACCCTGTATTTTACTGTCTCAGTGATGCTTTGCTGAAAACTGTGGTGTCTTTTACAGGGTGTTGGGCGGCGCTACGCTCACGTGGTCCTGAGGAAGGCCGACATTGACCTGACCAAGCGGGCCGGAGAACTGACCGAGGATGAGGTGGGTTTTGGCCGTGAGTTGTTGTCCAGTGTGGAACATCATCTAACGTGAGCTTGATGTGCAGGTGGAGAGGGTGGTGACCATCATGCAAAACCCACGCCAGTATAAAATCCCAGACTGGTTTCTGAACAGGCAGAAGGACGTTAAAGACGGCAAATATAGCCAGGTAAGAGATCCACTTTCATTGTGTTTACAGAATTTTTACAAATTATAATTTGGTGTGTGAAAACGAGGCCAGTTGGTTTTGTGAATTATTTTAGCCATTAATTTAACTGTGATTTCAGTTGTTGAAATCGTTTTACTTGGTTAACATTAAACAAATGTACTGTACAGTACTTTTAGTGTCAGAGACTGTTCGTTACTATAAATAGAAAACAAGTTACAAAATAGTTTTGCTGCTGCTTGAGTTTAAACTCTGAAACACTGAAAGCACGGAGTTTAACCTGGAGAAGCATCTGGCGTTTTTAAATACTTATTACTCTCTCCTGCCAGGGGTTTGCAAACTCTGCTTAAAGATACACTATACAGTATACTTCACTATACAGACCGATACAAATACGCGACAAATCCGTCCCGTATGGATGCAAATCTTTAAATCTCCAACATGCGGATTAATTCGGATTCGTTTGCACTCCGCCATTATTTGCGCTGTGTTTTTTTCTGCCGCTGAGCAGTAATATCGGTAGCGCTCATTACACTTAGCGCCACTGCGCCGTAGCGGTCATATCGCGATATTGCAGGCGCTTGCATTAGGTCACATGACACCAAAGGATTTATCGACAACACAAATATTTGTCGACAATGTTTTATCAACGCTGTCAAATGCAACCAAAAAAAACAAATGAACTTGTGCAGTATGACGCGATGGCAATATTCTACTGTGTGTGTATGTGTAGTGTGTTTTTAAATTCTAAACTAAAGCAACGTTTTTCTGAATCGTCAGCAGGGTTCATCCAGGTGCTTGATCCTTAAAAATGCTTGTATGTCAATGTGTTTTCAAGGCCTTGAATGGTTATTTTAAATGACATTAAATGAAATTCTACAGTGGAGTCTGGATAAGTGCACGTCCTCGGGACCGGATCAGAACTTGGGCGGTTTTCTCGCTCTGTGTCTGGTTTCACGTGACTTTTGATTGACAGACTCGGAGAGTGAGACAGACAGAGAGAGAGACGGATAAATGAAGTGAGTGTGTGAATAAACAGGCCGTGATCACTATGATCCAGGTCTGATTAAAACTTACACACTTACACACTTTGCTAAAAATGGAGAAGAATGGCAGATGGTGATGTTTCATTCTGATTGTGTTCAGGTGTAGTTTTAAACAAACTTGACTGCTGGAAAAACTCGGACATGGACCTTGACAGTGCTTGAATCGTGTCGTTCAGAAAGTGTCCCCTGCCTCAGGTGTTCTACTTCAGATCGTCTTCAGTTCTCCTTCCCTTCCTCCTCCAGGTCCTTGCCAACGGCCTCGACAACAAACTGCGTGAAGATCTGGAGAGGCTGAAGAAGATTCGGGCTCATCGTGGTCTCCGTCACTTCTGGGGGTGCGTTTCACAGTCTTTGGTCTTCTGTTCTGGACTTTCAACCGCATTCTCTTTTCTTTTCAGTCTGCGTGTGCGTGGTCAGCACACAAAGACCACTGGTCGCCGTGGACGTACCGTTGGCGTGTCCAAGAAGAAGTAAACTTACAATAAAAGTCGTGAGAGAATTCCTTGTTTTGAAGTTTTATTCCATTCTTGCTGGGGTTTTTTTTTTTTTTTTATTGGAAAAACATATGGCACACGTTCTCTAAAAGAAGCTTTTTATTTCACGTAGCCGTCAGGACAGATGAGATGTGGCTTGTAGGGTCGCTCCTGGTGTGATCATTGTTGGTTCCGGTCCGTTGGGGGTTCTGCGGGCGCGTAGAAGAGCTCGAGGGGTTTGCACAGCTTCAGGAACTTTTCATTCACCAGCTCCAGTGTCAACGATCCATTCAGTACCTGGAAACCAGATGAGGAGATTAGGCCTGGACATCATCTCCGTCTGAATTCCTACAGCTGCTCAAATGCTTTCATTTCAATGCTTTTTTCAGGCCCTGGAAGTGCTTTAATTGTGAATTAAGTGCTTAAAAATGCTTTTAATTGTGTAGAAACGAGTAATTTTCTTAAAAAAAAAAAAAAAGTCTTTATTTGGAATTTTAGATTTTTCAGTTTACATTATACACAAAACCGGAACCGAACAAAAGCACACAAAAAGTAACCCCATCCCACCCACAGTCAGGCCAATAAGCAGTAAAGTATACAATTATAGTTCGCAAAAAAAAAAGTTAATTAACGAGTAATTTTCTAAGTGCTGTATTGTCTCTTCTCGATTGGTTGTTTGAAAATGTGTGAATTGCATTTGCATTGCCTTTTCAGCGGCCCCCTGCAATAACGTGCGTTAAAAATGAATATTGCTGTTTAGAATTTAAAATTAATTGCATGTGTTGTTGCACTAATTTTGACAGACTACTTTAAAGTTAAATAACCATGTACGGTTCTGGAAAAACGTGAACCTTGAAAGTGCTTGAATGTTCTTTGGGAAAGTGTACAGACACTTTCATCCACTCCCAGATTTACTGACCGAGCTACAGGAGACCCTGGTGTGAAGTACTTTTTGGCTACTTTGTACTTGGTATTAGTCAGTATTAGTACTGAGTATCAACTTCAACTCTACTTGACTACATTAGTGATTGAGTACCTGTCTTTACTCCACTACATTTGAACGGACACTCGCCGTTACATTGTGATTGTGCGTCTTTCTACCGTGGTTAATGTCTCGTGCGGACGAGTTGATCGCCATCTGCAGGAAGCTGATGGTACTGGACGCTGTTTATCAGCTCAATCACGTGAATGTGCTGTGAGTCCTGTTTTGGATTCCAAATTCAGTTTGAGTAAAACACTTTCTTTTAAATCCTCATCCAATTTCACGCGTGCGCTTTAAAACTGAAAAGCCCCTTGAGCTCAGAACTTGAACTGATGCAAGTCGTCTTCGAGTTGGTGACTTGTAATGGAGTAATTTTCCAACTACTCAAGTATGGTTTAAGTACTCCTTACACCTCCACAGGAAACCGTTTTGGAAAGGGAGCGCAGCATTTCGTAGAGTAGATGTACATGCGTAGGTGTAAAAAGAGCTGTCAAAGTTAACACGTTAACGCACAGGATTAATTTTTGAGTGCTTAATCGCGTCAGTTTTAACTGTCTCAAAGCGCACATGTAAGGGAATTGTTACCTTTTCATTTATAGACGACATATTTATATTTTTAATGCCATTATTCACAGTTGCATTTTTTTTACTTTCGGTTTGGCAATGGATAAAACCAAGAGAGCTGTGCGCTGTCTCGTTAAGATCAGCAGCTCACAGTCATTGAGTTCAGGTGTTGTCACTAAGTGACACTGACCTACTTTTCCCCTCTCAGAGAGAAACACAGACACAGTTCCTTTTCAACTCCAAATAACTTGCTCTGATCAAAAAGCCAAAGCTTTAGATTCATGCAGATTAGATAACACTGTTTTTAAAAATAAGTGTAAGTAAATACAGACATTCTAAGCTTTAGACATAGAGACATGTATAGAGACATATGTTTTATGTTCGAGTGTATTCATTAAGTCACAGTTCGTTTTCAGCTGACAAAGAGAAGGCAATTATTATTTTTACAAAAAACACAACGTCCTGTTTTTATCAAGAGTGTAACCTAAAAAAAAACATGTACTTCAAACTTTTAGTTTATGGATTAGACCCAAATTGACTTTGTGTATTTTATCTTGGAAAAACCTCTGAGAGTTAAAAAACAAAGACAATACATGGCAAATTGAATAAAAATTATTTTACAGTATTTAAACGTGTTTATTTAGTGCTGAGTTTACATACATTTACATATTACACCTCAATATCCAGTTATACAAGCTTCGGTTATTTAATGGCAATTAATCACGATTCATTCGGTCAGGGAAGTGTTGATTAACTAGTTAAAAAAAAATGAATCGTTTCACAGCCCTAGTTATATATATATAAAACTAATGATGTACGTGTGACTTACAGAGAACTGGTCTGCGGTGACTCTGATGTAGATTGTGAACTGCTTCTCCGTGACGTCCTGTAGACAGACGCCAGCATCCGCCTCCGTCTGCGCCTCCTCCAGCGCGATGCGCAGAGCCAGGTATTTGGACAGATGGTCCACGGTGGCGTTGGCAGTGGTTTTGACGTATCTGGGAGCAGATGTTGAAACCCATTAAATCAGGGGTGTCAAACTCACTTCACATCCTGCGCCTCACACGACCTAGTGGCCAGACCCTTACAATCACACCACACTCTGCTATAAAGAACCCCAAAAAATCAAGTCTTTCCTTTGTTTGAGTGTAAAGAAGCACAAGAACGTTAGGAACGTATTGAAATGTAATCAACTGTCCTTCTACAAAACATTCCGTGAATGACCTCATATTTAAAAATACAGAAATATATTGGACATATCTCTGTAAATTCATACGACGTGGTCAATTTTCTTTTGGAAATGCTACACTTTTTATCTACTTTTCTTCCTATTTGGATAACGGCATTTTGGCTAATGAGGGTGTAGTGGAGAGGTAGAGACCAAGGTTTTCAGTCTCAGTGATACAGCGTTCTACTCTGATGAAAACATTTATGAATTGCAGATCATTTAAAATATTTACACCAAGTCTTGTATGCATTTTTATCCACTTTCAAATTATTCTGCGGGCCTGATCAAACCTCCTTGGGGGCCAGAGCCGGCCCGCGGGCCGCATGTTTCACATCCCTGAATGAAACAATATCATTATCTGGCTTTGGATATGGCGCCATCTATTGTCTGGCTTATGTACAACAGAATTGGCCAAACCAGGCCTGGAGTCCTGCGAAAGCTCAGCAACCATGTGAAGTGTGTAGGTTTAAAGGGAACTGTGAGCGCACGTCAAAAGTGAGTCTTGGCAATATTTAAAAGAATAGCTATGAGAAATTAGTTTTTCTCACACAGTGAAATACTTGCCTTTCGTTTCAACTACCAGTGTCGATAAAAGTAATGTAATTATTATAAAAAAAAGTAAGATGTAACTTTTTATAAATATAAATTACATTTTTTTTCTTTTTACTTTTTTAAGTTATACAAAAATTAAAAGTAATGTCTTACAATAATATACCATATTTGCGCGAATATAAGCACCCCTCTGATTTTTCCCACTGAGAAAAAAAATGTTTTTGTTTCTGGCTAAAAAGGGGTTCGATCAGGCCCGCAAAATAATTTAAAAGTGGAAATAAATGCATCAAAGACATGGAATTAATATTTTTATTTAGCGCCGTTTCACTGAGACAGACGGAAGACATGCGTCATCTACTGCTTGTTACAATGCTGTTACTAATAATTAAAACTTTTCTACCTCTCCGCTACACCCTCATTAACCAAAATGCCGTTATCCAAACAGAGAAAAGCAGAAGAGTGTAGAAGTTTAAAAGAAAAACCGACCTGTGTCCTATTTATTTAGAGAGATGCACGAAAAAAATTGTGCTCTTTAAATGTTAGTCAACAAAAGTATGATAATAAAAAGTATGATAAAGTATAATTCTACTTTACATACAACTCCATACATTTTCAGCAAGAATTGTATTTGTATGTATGTTTCATGTATGAAATGTACAGATTTTACCTTCCTTACACATTTAATATCACTCTCCTCAGTTGTAAGGTGTACGCATGGATTACATTAATATTTTTGATGCGTACGTGTAGGTGGTTTAAAAATGCCTTTCTTTAAACGTTTGGTTTAATCTTAAAACTTCATATTTTTCAGCGCCAATTCAAGTTTTGTGCATTTGTACAATCAGTGGGATGAGTTTCATTGCATATATGGGAATGCTATTAGGTCACAGTTCTCATATGATCCAGTTCTCACAAATCTGGTGCCACCAACAAATAATTTTACAAATTTTCAGCCTATTTCATCGTCACAACTGGTTGAAACTATTTCACGGATGAAAGTTACATCTTGTCAGTCAGATATACTGCCGGCTAGTCTGTTTAAACAGGTTTTAGGCACAATCTATCCCGCCCTCTTAGCAATCATAAACAGCTCTTTAACAAATGGGGTGTTTCCTGAAAGTTTTAAACATGCTACCATTCAGCCACTATTAAAAGGGCCTCATTTGGACCCTGCTGTACACAGCAACTATCGTCCCATTTCAAAACTGTCACTCGTATCAAAGGTTCTGGAAAAAGTTGTCCTCTCGCAGCTCACTTCATATCTGGACATGCACAACATTCTAGACCCGTTTCAATCTGGATTCAGAGCAATGCACAGCACTGAGTCAGCACTG
>MU204349.1:13301224-13317101 GCA_017309775.1 Paedocypris sp. Pulau Singkep
CAAAGCAGTTTACTGGAATTGGGATTTACGTCAACGTCAAATTATCTTGCATTATCTAGATTTTAGTTACTAATCTATGTCTTTTGGAGACACGAGTATAAACAATTCAACAGCTTTCAGCCTTGGCCTAAAATATAATAAGATCTTAATATTGGAAATAAGATTTAAGTTATTAAATATTAAAAATATTCTAACAAAGACTGAAGCTTGTGATATTAGATATTGAAGTGTAATATGTAAATGAATGTAAACTCAACACTAAATAAACACTCGTTTAAATACTGTTTACACCTTTTTCCAGATAAAACACAAATAAAAGTCAATTTTGGTCTTACATGTAAGTGTTATCCATCAACTGAAAGTTTGAAGTACATATTTTTTTAGGTTACACTCTTGTAGGTTAACCTCACGTTATAAAAAATAATAATAAGAAAATAAAACTAAGAAGTTTTCCCTTCTTTTTGTCATCTGAAAACAAACTGTAACTTAATAAACTTGTCACTCTAACATGAAACATGTCTACATAAAGCTTAGAATGTCTGTTTTTAAAAATAAGTGTAAGTAAATACAGCGTACTCTCTTTATCTAAACCGTATGAATCTAAAGCTTTGGCTTTTTGAACAAAGTTATTTTCAGTTGAAAAAGAACTGTGTCTGTGTTTTTCTCAGAGAGGGGAAAAATAGGTCAGTGTCACTTAGCGCCCAAGTGACAGCACCTCCTCTCTTGGTTCTATTCATTGCACCTTGCCAAACCGAAAGTAAAAAAAAAAATGCAATCGTGATTAATGGCGTTAAATGGATGCGATTAAGCACTTAATATTAATCACGTGCGTTAACTCGTTAACTTTGACAGCACTAGTGTCAATTCAATGTGTCAATGTAGTGGAATGAAAAGTTACTGAATCACAAATGCAGTGGAGGAGAGAGTAAAAGTTGCTCATATTTTTGATTGAGTATGAAGTAGCCAAAAACATACTTAAGTAAAGTAACAAAGTACATTTACTCAAGTACTTTACTCCTCTGCATTTTAGGTTGTGTTCGCTATGTCACTGACATATTGTGTCGCCACAGATCCTGCGCTCCTTGAGCTGCATGGCGCGGAACAACGGCGTCTTTCTGGTGGCAAACATGGCGTCTCGCCAGAGCTGTGACCCGAGCGCTGACCCCCGCTGTCCAGCAGACGGACAGTACCAGTTCAACACTAACGTGGCCTTCAGCGAGCAGGGCGCCATCCTGGCCAGATACCACAAGCACAACTTGTATTTCGAGGAGGCGTTTGATGCTCCGCCGCAGTGCGAGCACGTCACCTTCACCACGCCTTTCGCGGGCGTCTTCGGAATGTTCACCTGCTTCGACATCTTGTTCCGGGAGCCGGCCGTGACCCTGGTGAAGGACCTGGGCGTGAGGCAGATGGTCTACCCCACCGCCTGGATGAACCAGCTTCCCCTGTTAGCCGCCGTCCAGTTCCAGCGCTCCTTCTCCTACGCTACTGCTAGCACGCTGCTGGCCGCCAACATCCGATCTCCCGAGCACGGCATGACCGGCAGTGGGATCTTCACGCCGTGGGACTCGTTGACCCATCATGATGCTGAAGGGAATTCTGGGAAGCTTCTTGTGCGCAGAGTCCCAGTACTGGACCCCAAGTTCTGCGACGGAGTAGCTAAGCTAGTGCCATTTTCTGGATTTCAGGAAGAGCTGGGAGAAGAACCCATCTGGTCTACAAGGGGTCTTGATGGAAGACACTGCCCCCCGGCCTCCAAAAAGGTCTCCTCCGAGAGCTTTTCCTCCATCATGATGTACGATAATTTCACGTTGGTGCGTCTCGAAGCCTACGAAGGTAGTGTCAGCGTGTGTAGCGGTTCACTCTGCTGCCACCTGGTGTTCCGGAGGTCAAACACGTCGGAGATGTTGGCTCTAGGCGTCTTCAACGGCCTCCACGTGGTCCACGGGATGTACTACCTGGAGGTTTGTGCGCTGGTGAAATGCGCAGGTCTTCATCGCAGCAGCTGCGGAGGAGAAACGCCAAACGCTGAGACGCTGGTGGACTTCCGGCTGACAGGGACCTTCAGCACTCCACACGTCTTTCCGGGGATTCTGGCCGATGGAATGAGGCTGGAGATCCCGGATCATTCCGGATGGGAAAGCGGAGGGGGGTTTTACATGAGCCGCGAGGGAATGTCCGCGGGGCTTGTTACGGCAGTTCTCTACGGACGCCATTATGAAAAGGACTCTGGCTGATCACATCGGGAGCGAAACATATCAAACGTACATTTTTTTAAGAAACAAATGAAGATGCTTCCCATTTACAATTTATTTTTTTATTTTTCGCTGGCAATTTTCACGATTTTGCTGGAACGTTTTTTTTCGTTTGCTTGAGGTTTTTTTTGTTTGTTTCACTTTTTTTTTCAAATGGACTTCTGGCACATGTTTCACGTGGGGGGCGGTCCTTACTCTGATTGGCTGGTGAGAATGTGATTGGCAGCAGCTGACCAGGAAGTTCAATTTAAAAAACTTTATTCATCCCGAGGGGGGAAATTGCTTTTCCGGTACAGTTGCTCACACAAAAGAGAAATATAATAATAAAAAATAAAAACAAAGATGTGCATCTGCAAGAAATTTTCAGTATAATACAAATAATTAAAAAGTGACTGACAAAAAATAATAGCGTGATATTGCACTAACCATATTGAGTTGAACATATAATGCTGTATAAAGTGTGGGAGGAGTTTAGCAAGCGTATCCCGTGTCATTCACTGCTTTTTTAATATTAGTAGCGTTTCAATATACAGTATTATAGAATAAATTGTAATTGGTGTTGTTTTTGGTGGCAAACTACTTCAGAATAATAGTAGACATTTGTGTTTCTACACATTGAAATATTATGAAACTGTGTCTGGAGAGAATGTTCCAAAAGTCATCTTAAAAGAAGTATTTTTATTATTAAAAATACGATTAATACAAATTATAAAGTGTTCAGTTTGTCTTAAAACCTGTTATAATTCAGTGCTAACTAAACTTTAACGTGAAACCTACATGCGCACTAAAAAACTAGTGCAGTCGTTGTCTTTCTTTCGTGTCGGTCCAGATCTTATTACTACAAACGGATAAATACTCAGATGATAAAGATGTTCCAATTCTGAATGTTTTTAAGCGCTCGCCAAACAAGCTCGCCAGACCATCTTCCTGGTCAAAGCTGCCAATCACATTCTCGCCAGCCAATCAGAGAAAGGACCGTCCCCATGTGAAGCTAGTGCCAGAGTCCAAACAGGGAAAAAAATGAAACGAATAAAGTCGGAAGCGAAAATAAAAAACAATTGCAAGCGAAAATTTCAAGATTGTAAGCAAAAAATTTTAAAACTAACATAAATGTGAAGCATTATTTGACATTTTTGACACTGCTTCGATAATCATGTCCCAACACCTTTTCACAATCGCTGGTCCTTTTCCAAGGCGGTGTCGTCCGAATTTCACAATTTCTGTTTGCAGACGAGATATTTCTGTTCCGGAATTACATTGGTTCTAAAAAAATAAATACAAGTTGGCAAAATACATTTTGGAGGAACTACAAGCTTTAACCAAATTGAGAATGTCCTGGTAATCTCACTAGGCCCGTTTTCTGCCCAATTTTTACCTCAGGATGTTTATTTATTTGTGTATAGTAAGTAATTTCACACTTGCTTTGTGTGATTTATGAGAGAATATGATTTTATCTGATGATAATTTGTGTTTGTGATTTTCTTCTCTCCTCTCATACAAGAGTCTTGATGCAAATACACACAACTGTTCAAGCACATACACATATTGCACAACAACACACATCTTACCCGTTTGAATTTTATTTAATAAATTATATAAATCAATTAGGAAATCGACGTTCATCTTCGGACAGTGAACAGAACAGTGAAGCTGAGGAGGATCTGCAGTGGTTGGTCCCTGAAGCGTTTGGTTGATTAATCGTTTCACATTCTCACGGGTTTCAGTCAGTCAGGTCGGTCCCGTCCGTCAGTCATACACTACACTACCGTTCGAAAGTTTGGGGTCACCTATACAATTTTGTGTGTTCCATGCAAAGTCACACTATAAAAACAAGGATAGACTGGCCAGTTTCACATGAACGTTCTCTATTTCTGGCAATTTTGAGCGTTTGATTGACCCACAAATGTGATGCTCCAGATCTCAACCTGCTGAGAGGAAGGTCAGTTTTAGAGCTTCTTTAACCAGCTAAACAGTTTCCAGATAACATGATCAAACAAGGCTTTTACAATCATCCCTTATCCACCAATTAACCAATCACCAATTAACAAACACATTGTACTATTAAAACACTGGAGTGACAGTTGCTGGAAATGTTCCTCTATACCAGGGCTCGGGAACCTTTTTGGCTGAGAGAGCCATAAACACGGCATATTGGTAAAAATGAAGCCCAAATAAGCCATACCTGTTTAAAAATAAATACAAGTAAATCTATGCATATTTGTAAAACCAATATGAAATGCAGGACAACAAAACTCGTTTTGATAACGCTGTTATTAAATGTTAAATGTCTTTATACTCGTGTGGCTCGTTTTCAACTATTAATTCTGACAAAACAATGTGTGATCAAGACCAGAAACACGGAACCAGAAGCACATCTAGAGGGGTTTCAACTCTTTCAGGACCCCCGGGTCAAATAAACTCAGACATATACAAATAAATTTCCAATAAATCAAACACAAATATAATAAATTTAAAATCGGGAGGGCATCCCTTTAAACTTGAATTTATTTTACCCCATGTTAAGCGATGAACTCATTCCCCAAAATACGTCTAGCGAACACACAAAGCCGCGTGTGGGACACATAGGCACCGCGGGTGCACGCGACTCAAACGCAACGGTTTCTGCTATTAGGTAGCGAACTACTGAATATTAAAAGAAGGTCCTGATGTTACGACAACGTTACGCATTTTCCAATAGAAAACATGGTGTTGTCCGGAGGAAAGCTGTGATTGGCTCCATCGCCGGCAACCAGGAAATAAATTAATTGACATACCGGAGAACGTTTTAAATATTTTACCTTATTATGGATTTTTTAAGCTTTGTCTAAGAGCCATATGCAGCCACCAGAAGAGCAATGTATAGAGCAGGAGTGAACTCATTTCACATCGTGTGCCACATACGGCCTAGTGAGATGTCAAGTGGGCCGGACCATTAAAATTACACTACACTCTGCTATAAATAACAGAAAAATCATGTCTTTCTTTTGTTTTGGTGTAAAGAAGCACAAGAACATACTGAAATTTAATGAACAGTCCTTCTGCAAAACATTCCATGAATTACCTCATATTTATGAATATAGAAATTAATTAGATGAGGAGTGGAGAAAAAGCGTTCTGGTGCCAATTTTCTAGAACAAGGGTGATACGCAGAACTGCAGCAACTACAGGGGAATAAAGCTGATGAGCCACACAATGAAGCTGTGGGAAAGAGTAGTGGAAGCCAGGCTTAGGAAGGAGGTAGAGATTTGTGAGCAGCAGTATGGTTTTATGCCCCGCAAGATGCCCCACTGATGCCATTTTTGCTTTGAGAATGTTGATAGAAAAGTACAGAGAGGGTCAGAAGGAGCTGCATTGTGTCTTTGTGGATTTAGAAAAGGCTTATGACAGGGTGCCGAGGGAGGAGCTGTGGTACTGTATGAGGTTGTCGGGAGTGGCAGAGAAGTACGTCAGAGTAGTCCAGGACATGTACGAGAGGAGTAGGACGATGGAGATATGTGCTGTAGGCCAGACAGAGGAGTTCAGGGTGGAGGTGGGACTACACCAAGGATCAGCTTTGAGTCCCTTTTTGTTTGCTATGCTGATGGACAGGTTGACAGATGAGGTCAGACAGAAATCTTCCTGGACAATGATGATTTGCAGCAAGAGTAGAGAGCAGGTGGAGGAAGAGCTAGAGAGGTGGAGGTTTGCTCTGGAAAGAAGAGGCATGAAAGTCAGTCGTAGTAAGACAGAATACATGTGTCTAAACGAGAGGGGGCAGGGTGGAGGAGTGAAGTTACAGGGGGTGGAGGTGAAGAAGGTGCAGGAGTCTAAGTACTTGGGATCAACAGTGCAGTGTGATGGGGAGTGTGGAAAAGAGGTGAAGAGGCGAGTGCAGGCAGGGTGGAGCGGGTGGAGGAAAGTGTCAGCAGTGTTGTGTGACAGAAGAGTGTCAGCTAGACTCAAAGGAAAGGTGTACAAGACAGTGGTGAGACCAGCTGTGCTCTACGGCTTAGAGACAGTGGCAGTGAGAAAGAGACAGGAAGCAGAGAGGAAGATGTTGAGGTTCTCCTTGTGATGCGGTTGGACAGAATAAGGAACGAGCACATCAGAGGAACAGCTCACGTTACTTGTGTTAGCAACAAAGTCAGAGAGGCCAGACTGAGATGGATTGGACATGTGCAGAGGAGGGATAGTGAATATTGGTAGAAGGATGTTGGAGATGGAGCTGCCAGGGAAGAGGGCAAGAGGACGACCAAGAAGGAGATATATGGATGTTGTAAGAGAAGACATGAGGTTGGCTGGGGTCCGAGTAGAAGATACTCAGAATAGAATGATGTGGAAAGGGATGATTCGCTGTGGCGACCCCTGATAAGTGAAAAGCCGAAAGAGTAGTAGTAGTAGTAGTAGTAGTAGTAGTAGTAGAAATGAATTAGATATATCTCTGTAAATAAATAGGACGTGGTCCATTTTTCTTTGATATTTCGACACTCTTTATCTACTTTGGATAACATTTTGGCTAATGAGGGTGTAGTGGAGGGGTAGAGACCAAGGTTTTCAGTCAGTGATACTGCGTTCTACTCTGACAAAAACAGCGGATAATCCATGAATTGCAGCTAATTCAAATATTAATTCCAAGTCTTTTATCCATTTTTATCCACTTTCAAATTATTCTGCGGGCCTGATCTTGGGGGCCGGTTCCGGCCCGCAGGCCGCGTGTTTAACACCCTTGGTAAAGAGTGTATTTCTGATTAATTTTTTGCATTGACAAAACCAGTGATTTTCTTTCAAAAATAAGGACATTTCAAAGTGACCCCAAACATTTGAACGGTAGAGTACTTTCTGTAGTTTTAAAGTGAGTTTTGAAGAAAATAAGGAGACCTCTGAGCTGCTTCTTTGTCCTGAGACGGTGTCCGCTGGCGGGACCTTGTGGTCAGTACGTCTCTGAGTCCGAGTCGTTGAACTCGTCATCAGGGTTGACCAGGCCGTTTTCGCTTCCCAGGCTGTTGAACGTAGAGCAGGATAGGTGGTCGGTGCACAGCAGTGCTAAAGAGCCGAAGGCCAGAGCAGTGGAGGAGTTGGAGAAGTGGTTCCGGCTGCTGGGAGAGATGGGCATCATGCTGGCCAGAATCAGTGCCAGACAGTCCGCCACGTCTTTGTTGGGCGCACATGCCAAAGCTGGAGTGTAACCTGGAGACACAATTCGTTCATGTAACATGCAATAATAACATACCGTATTTACGCGAATATAAGCACCCCCCTGATTTTACAGGCACAAAATAAAAATTCCAAAAAACTCCAAAACGTTTTACATTTCTGGTTAAATTGCTTTCATTTGATCTTAAAATACTATTTTTTTTCTATACTTTACAAATCCAACTTGTGACTCGTATTAATTCAATGTTGTTTTTACTTGAGTAATACTAGATTAAAACAAAAGAAGATTAGATAAAATAAGACGGACTTTATTAACCCCACTAGGGGAGATTTTTGTGTTCTACAGCAGCCAAAAAAAAACAGAAAGAGAGAAGTTTTTAACAGAAATGAACAAAGACAATTTAAATGACAAAAGTGAAGGCAAAAATGCAAATTACAAAGAGAACTAAAAAAGAAACAAAAATAGATTGAGCAAAAATGCAACTGCAAATACGGTGGTGCAAATGTAGTCTAGTCATAAAAACGTCTATGGTTACTTGCTTCTGTTCACTGAACAGGTCAGGGAACGAGACGTCTGTCAGTTACCTGACTATGGGATATCAGATGGCTAGCCATTTGCGCCTCAAACTTCAACAGGCCAACGGTCAAGGTCATGGCTGCATGAATTTGCATGTCACCTTTGAACCTTTACCAGGTGGTATAATGAGCGTGCATCATGCTCGTTACCTTTCGCTGATTGAAGCCGGTCGGCCCAACACAGACTTCCAACAGCATATCCTGAATGTGGCTGCGGAAAGTGACGTCTCGTTCCCTGACCTATTCAGGGGACAGAGGTTATGCAGGTAACCATAGACGTTCCCTTTCATAGTCAGATCACTTCGAGGTTTGTGCTGACTATGGGATAATACAACAGACCACATATCCAGGATAGCATCCTACCGAAAAGACTCCTCTGGCGCATCTAGCCGAGGAGTAGTCAGTGGATCTTCCACAGCATCTAGAGGTGGGCCTAGCCCGAAGGGTAATTGGGGGACCCTCGCCAGGTTCGACGGAGATCACCTCTCACCTGGTGCAAAGCGTTGCGTTGAGTTGGCGTGAGACGTCACTCTTTGAAGGAAGCCCAATGTCTGTCGTGAACAGAGTAAAGCTCGGGAGAGGGAGGAGAGCATTGCTCTACTACTCAACCTCATCCCTTCGGGAAACACAGGCGTCATACTCTGTGAGTATCGCTCTTGTGGAGGAACACAGCCAGAACTAGGCAACTAGTCTGGACTCGATGGCACCGAGGGACCCCCCCTTATGCTTGTTTGCCCGTCTGGGGGAACAGAGGCTGGGGCCCCCAGGGGTCTCGGCCCTCTGTTGACTGCAACCCCTAGTGTGCTGAGTGGACTTACGTGACTCTAACCTAGCTCGAGGGTAGAAGAACACTGGAATCGCAGACTGGCCCCAGAGACTGGAGTTAGCTCCGCAGGCCTACACCATGTCGATATTGCCTTCCACTGCAGAGAGTATCTGCGTGGATACCGATGCCCTATCCAGTTCGTAGAACCAAATGAAGGTGTTGGGTGTAGGTGCCCAGCCTGGTGCCCAGACAGCTCTACAGATGTCTGCTAGAGAGACTTCTCTTGCAGTAGCAACCAATGAGGCCACACTCCTGGTAGAGTGGGCTCTCACATGTAGCAGGCAAGGCAACTTGCGGACGTGATACGCGAACTTAATCGCGTCAACAATCCAGTGCGAGAGTCTGCTTGGTGATGGCATTCCCTTTCTGCCGACCACCATGACAGACAAAGACAGACTGTTGTGAGCGTCTGAAACTCTCCGTGCGCCGCAAGTAGGTGCGTGTAGAGCAGGGCTCGGGAACCTTTTTAGCTGAGAGAGCCACAAACATGGCATATTGGTAAAAATGAAGCCCAAAAGAGTCATACCTGTTTAAGACTAAATACAAGTACATCTATGCATATTTGTGGGCCCTGCCTTGACAGTGCATCCGCGGCTGTGTTGAGGACGCCTGGAATGTGGACTGCCGTCAGTGATTTGAGCCTCGGCAGACACCACATCACGTGCGAGCTTGGTCAAGCGGTGCGAGCTCAGACCGCCTTGACGGTTGATCAGTCTGATCTGACCAGCACGTGCTTCTCTCTGACTTGTCTGAGCAGTCGCTTCAGTCCAAGGTGCACGGCTAGTAGCTCGAGCATGTTGATGTGCCACTGGAGGCGAGGACCCGCCCACTGCCTGCCGTCGCACACTGCTCCCCACCCCGTGTTGGATGCATTCGTGGATACCTCGACACGATGGGAGACCGGCCTGTAGGAAGCTCGTCTCTGACCAACAGTGGAACAGTTGGAGACATTCGGGTGTGACGAGGACCCGATATCTCCCCAGGCACCAGGCTCAACTTGGGACCTTGTCCCGCATCAAGAACTGAAGTTAAGTTGAGTAATAATCCTGAACGAGAACCTGTGCAGGTGTCGGTTCAGGGATCTTAGATAGAGAATGGGCCGCATACGACCGGTCTTCTTGGGAACCACAAAGTACGGATGGTAAAACACGCTCCTCGTCTCGGCTGGGGGCACCACCTCGATGGCGCCTATCGCTAGCAGTGATGAAACCTCTGCCCTTAATACGAGCACGTCTCTCGAGCCCACGTGAGTGGTGAGGACGCCTCGAAACACCGGAGGCCGGCGGGCGAACTGCAGCGTATAACCGAGTCTCACAGTTTTGGATCACCCACGGAGATGGACGAGGGAGTCTGGGAGAGCCGGCGCTCTGACGGGAGTCTCCCCGGTACTGACCTCTGGCTGGGAGGCGAGAGAGTCCGGCAAGATCCCGTCTGAGCTCAAATGCGACCGGGGGCCACCTGGAAATCGGCCTCCCACCAGACCGAGAGGTGCTAGCCGGAGCCTGCGCCTCGACCCGTCTGATGGGAAGGGGGTCTCTCTTTTTCCAGGCGCTAGGCGTGGAGGTAAGTGTGACCCTGTGCCTGGGACTCTGGTGGGATGAAGCACTTTGGAGTCCCGGCCTTCTACCGCGCAGGGAGTGTCAGGAGTTAGCGAACGCCTCAACCCGAGGAGGACTCTGCTCGCCGCTAGAAGTGAAGGGAGTGTGGGTGCATCTGTCTTTTACAGTCAAGTTGACTAACACCATAGATGTTAAAAACACCACAAAGTGAAAAAAACACTTTTAAGTCAAAAACAGTCAATTTGACCCGAACATAAAAGGAGGAAAAGCTTTTTCCACCAACATTGATAAAGTTTTATTAGTTAGATTGATATCCATTAGTTATATTTTCTAACTCACCGTTCTCATCGACAGCGAGGACACTGGCTCCTTTACCCAGCAGCTCCTGAACAACCACGGTCAGACCGTTACGAGCCGCGACATGCAGAGGCCTGAGAGATAATTTTTATGTCTTTAATTTTTAATTTTATAATTATATTTATGTTTACCATTGTGGCGGCTGCAAAATATACATTTCTCATTGTTGGGACAAAAAACTTCTTCTTCTTCTTCCCTTAGACTGACTGTATTTCTGTCTCTCTGTATGCATCTTTTTAAATCAAATATTTGGTTTTAATTCATCTTACATTTAGCTGATGTACTGTATGTTAAAGATAAGACAAGACATTCCTTTATTTGTCCAACAATCCAATATGACCACGACAACATTGTCGATCTGTTTTAGCACTTCTGGGGTTAATACAATATTCTGTGACGATCAGTAAGACGAGGATGTTAAGCATATGTTCTCCATTCTGATGCTCGGTTCGAACTGTCATGTGATTGTGAATGCATGTGAATGTGTGTACAAAGGGCGACTCACGTCTGCAGCGTAGAGTTGGTGGCATTGATCAGATTTCGGTCAATGAGCTTCTGCAGAACTACCAAGGCACAGGTTTCCTGACCCTAAATTCAAAATGATTTTTTTGACAAAAATTTAAATTCAAAATTACAAAAATGTATTTGTCACATGGCTTGACTTGAAATGTGGAAAAATTTGCGCTTGTATTTACGTTGCTATTTGAAATCTGCAATCATAAGCACCCCCCACATTTTAAGCCGCTTAAATTGCAAAAAAAAATCAAAAATACTTTTAGAAAAAGGAAAAAATATTAATCAAATACAAACATAAACTAGCTGGCTGAGGAAAAGTGGCTGCACGAATGACTTGCGTCGCAGGAAGAAAGTGAGTCGGTACCTTACTGCAGGCCAGATGCAGCGCAGTGTTGCCCTGTGTGTCCTGCAGCGTCGGGTCTGCGTTGGCACTGCTCAGCAAAACCTCTGCAAGCTCACGTGAAAGATGGCGTCAGAGACTGGCAACGCTTTGTTTTCATCTTTAGCCCCTAGAGACCTGAGCTCTGAAATTATATTCCTTTTTAAATGTCCATTGCTGGTTGGGCTTTTACGAGCACAAAGTGTAAAAAAGAAGCGTCGTTTTTTTTTTTACAAGCTTTAGTGTTGGAGACATTACATATGTGACTACTAAATATTGACTTATTTTCATCGATCTTTCGTGTGCTAACAAAAGGGACACGCCTTACCTAAACATGGTGCTCATAATTCTCTGTAAATTATCAATTTAAATACTTCCTTTGCAAAGTCTTGCGTCTTGCACTGCAGTCGACAGAACAGTGTTGTCAAACATTTATGTATCGAAAAATTACATTCATAATGGGTCTGATCACAGATTTCTTAGACATTAGTAAACATTTTTAATATATAGAACCTATATTATAGCAGCTAAATCTATACTGTAATAATTTAGTCAACAAAAATGTTGTGGAATTTTACTAAAATTAGACAAAATTTGACTAAAATTAGACAAAAATGAAGATGACTAATTTGGGGGGGGGGGGCGAAACAACAGACTATGACTAAAACTAAATAAAAAATCTTTGTCAAAATGAAGACTGGCTGTTGGTCTGTTCAGTTTGGACCACAAATGCAACAATTCTTTGTATTTCGACTGTACTGAAGTCTTTCGGGATGAGACATTGAGATCGCTCAGCATCAGTTTGCGAGGTGTAAAATACTTGAGTAAATGTGTGTTTTTGGCTACTTTGTACCGAGTATGAGTAAAATACTTTTAAATCCGATACTTTGCTACTTTCACTGAAGTGTTATTTATACTGGTGACTTTTTACTTGTATTGAAGTAAATTATATAGTATGTAACCGTACTAATGGTTGTCTGGTACTTCTTGCACCACTTTCATTGTGTGTCTAGGAATTGGCTTGTTCGTTGACATGAGAGAAAGCAAACCTGGTCTGCCCGGGTCAGAGTCTCACCTACGGCGTTAGCTTGACCGTTCTCTGCCGCCATCATAAGGGCTGATTTCCCCGTTATGTCGATGGCGTTGACCTGAGCACGATGCCTGAGCAGCAGCTGCAGACACTGGGCGTGGTCAGTGAAGGCGGCCGCATGCAGTGGTGTCCTGCCACAAACACACCGGACACATCAAACCTCCATCTGTGTTAAATTCTCGACAAGCCAAAAAAATCGTAAAAATCTTTTTTTTTTATTCATACAAGATAAATTAACTATCTCAGAATTTAGGCACAAAAAAAAATTCATGGTAATATAAGCACCGTATTTATGGGAATGTAATCACCCAGCGAATATAAGCTGATAACCCTGATTTTTTAGGCACAAAACAAAAAAAACGTTTTTGGTTCAATTACTTATTACTATTATTATTATTAGTATTCTATTAAAATACAATTTTTTTCTTTATTTTAACAAACTTATGACTTCTACCATTTTGATATTGTTTTCCTTGAATAATAGATTCATAGTAATTCATTCGAGTTGATTCTAATAGTCAGGACTTCATTTCCCAAGATCCTTTGCTCTCCAGTCAGACTCTGCACATGCTCAGAGCAATTGTTTGAAGCTCAGGCCTGTTTCAAGCTCTCTGTTTATCTGACGCCGTGTGAAGAGGAAGGATTATTATCCCCTGTGCAGAGACCCATCGTTTTGATTGTGTCTGTTCCTTGGATTTTTTTTTTACTTCTTACCCGTGTTTTTGACTGTTTCGACTCTTTCTGCGAAGACACATTGGACCTGTTTGTAGCCGGTTGCGCTAAGCTAAGCGTTTGTGGTTTGTAGTCTCTGTTTGTTGTAATATAAATATTTGTACTATATTTCGTATAATAATAATAATAATAATAATAATAATAATTGAACCTTTCTTACTTCTACCAGTGTTATTTTATCTCACTGATTATTTTATTTTATTATTTTAGTGTTGCTGCGTGTCTATTGTTTCTTTATTTCTGTTATTGAGCTAATAAAAGCTTCTACTGTAGCACGTCTGTCTACGGACCATTGTTTAACATTATATAGACAAATACGCGCCGCTGCATTAAGACGACGTGTTTCTGTTTATCTGTGATCGTTCCTGACTTGAAATTCGGAAACATTTGCGCTTATATTTACATTGCTAATTGAAATTGCCGACTATAAGCACCCCCTGAGTTTTTGAGCCGCTAAAATAAAAAAACACACAAAAAACGGGTGCTTATATTTGCGTAAATGCGGTCGGTCTTGTTTCAAGTCATCTTATCCAGTATTAATTTCACACCCCTTTGGCAGATAATAACACTTGATTTAAGTCTATTTCTTTATACACATTCTGTTTGTTATTTTTATCATGCAGATGTTTTGCGAGAGTTCAAGTTCTGAGCATTTGTAAGGCGGTTTTAACTGTCTCAAAGCGCACGTGTGAAAATGTAAGAGGATTGTTGTTTTTTACTTATTAGTAGTTGGTGTTGAAATATGGCTATGAATATCACTATGACAAGCACATATGCGAGCGTAGCTAGGCCAATCACGTCTCACCTGAAGCGCGAGTCAGTGGCATTCACAATGGCTGGACCCAATGTGTCTATCAGCATCTCTGCCGTGGACGGGTTGTTGCTGATGCTACAGTGGAGGAGGGGGCGTGTCACTGGGGCATTATGTCTGAAGGGGGTTGGGCTCTTCTTACATGGCACAGTGCAGCGGGCTGAAGGCGTTTCCCTCCATCTTCTGAAGCATCATTTCATCTAACAACGCCGCCACACACAGGTCGTGACCTGTAAAGCAACATCAGGTACAGTGCCATTCTCTCTCGGGCCAAGAAGTTTTGAAATCTTGTTTTTCATACAAGACAAATCTTAGAATTAAGAGTGAAAGATTTTTTGCCTGTTTCAGGCGATCTTACAGAGTACAATTTTCTCACCCAATTGGCAGATAATTTTACTCAATTTAAGTTTTTTCAAGCTCAGGCCTGTTTCAAGCTCTCTGTTCATCGAGTTTTTTTTACTTGTTTATTTTTTTATTTACTTATTTTTTCATGTGCATTTTTTGCTGTGTAAAAGAAGCTGAAAGAGAACAAAACGAAAAGTTAAATATGAGACAAACTGAACCAAAGGTTAAAAAAGAAATAAACGAGAGAGTGAGTGAGAGAGAAAGAGAGATGTTAGACAGAAAGAGATTAGACAGATTAAGAGATAGCTGAGAACAATGAGAGTATGAAAAGAAAGTGGGGGGAGTTAAAGATTTTGAATCAGAGAAAAAACATTCAGGACAAAACTTGACAAATGAGAAAAAAGAAGATAGAAAAACTGACATACGCATATCAAAGAGGCTGAAAGATAACCAAAAGAACACATAAAGAAGGTGAGTTGAGAACTCTACAAAATGAAAAATAATGTGATAGAGAAAGTCACAGAGAAATGGAGAGAATGAGAGAGAGAAAGAGAGATTATGGAGCAAGAGACAAATTGTGAAAGACAGAGAGTGAGATAGAGACAGACATTATGAAAAAGACAGACAGAGACTGGGAGTTTGAGACACTCAGAGAGATGGAGACAGTAATAGATAGACTGAGAGATTATGAAAGAGAAAGTAAGACAGGGAGTGTTGTGAATAGCCCGGGCGGTCATTGGCCAAGTGACGGAAAAAACTCGTGAAATCCTTTAGCCAGCTTTAATTGTGCCACCGTGCAAATACTCCCAGCAAAACAAAAAGCCCAAAAATCCAATAGCAAAAATAAAACAAAAAAATCATACAACATATACAAGGTTGAGAACCAATTTGCTATCATTAGCATCTCTGTAATATACGGCATCACACACACCTTGCCCCCCTGTGGAGTGCCCGGGTCACCATTTTAAATCTGGGGCCCCGCCTATCGACACACCCACTTCCGGCCACATGGTATTCTGCCGGTCATCACAGTTCAAAATCAAACAACAGTCCGTCACAGACAAATTGACAATAACAAAATAACATTGTCCAAATTTTTGTGTGAGTGCAAAAGTCCAGGTTTATGTGCGTTATGTTCTTGTGTGTGCATATGTGAGGGAACGTGCCCCACAGTCCGTTAGGGAGCGTCTCCTTGACAGGGAGAGTATCAAAAAGAGAGTGAGTGAGAAAGAAATAGAGAGAGACTGAGAGATTATGGAAGAGGGAGAGACCGAGATTATGAAAAAGAGAAAGAGAGA
>MU204349.1:13340520-13370167 GCA_017309775.1 Paedocypris sp. Pulau Singkep
GCGGATGAAAAACAGTGAGCAGCAAAGCATGATGGGAGGTGTAGTTTCGACCGCAAGAAAAGATTATCATTTCATTATTATTAAGTAAAACATTTTGTTTTATTTTAAATTTTAAAGAGAAAATTAAATGTTATTTGGCCAGAAACTAAATAAATAAATATTTGTTTTGTGCCAAAAAAAAAATCAGAATTTTTGCGTAAGTACAACATTAGTATTTTTGATATATGGTATAGGTTTTGTTAAATGGACAGAGTTTGCAGTTTGGTGATTTAATTGGTCATATGCTGTTTCCAACAAGCTTATATTCCATTTGTAGAGAATAATTGTTTGTAATTGTGATGTGATTTCTGAGCACAAAAGCTCTCAGTACCTGACAAGATGAGCAGCTCCATGATCTGAGTCTCGCCCAGGTAAGCAGCAGCATGGAGCGGCGTCCTCTTCTCGCTGTCCTGAGTCACACACACACACACACACACACACACACACACACACACACACACAATAACATCACAGTAAGTCTCACCATTGACATGTCAAGTTTCACAATATACCCCACTCCTATTGTTATAGATATTGTTATTCTTATTATTATTGTTGTTATCATTATTATTATTATTGTTATTACTACTACAACTATTACTGTTGTTCTTGTTAATGTGATTATTACTGGTAATACTATACTCCCGTCCCTCTTTTACACTAATCTTAACCTCAACTCGGGATAATTTCAGCCCTAAAAACCCATCTTGACCCTTTAATTGGCCTTCAAAGCTGTGGAGCCCAGCAAGGTCCCCACAAGTGACAATCGCACCCCTAATTATTGATAATAAATCATTCTAAGTACATTTAATACTGCATAAGTACTAAATTATAGATCATTAAGTGCAAATTCAAGTTTACTTCTAGTTTACTTCTAGACCAACGCAAAGCACCATTTGGCAAAACAAAAATTGTCTTTGAAGAAGAAAAATGTCCTTTATTTATCTGTGTCCAAAAATTAGGAAAAAGAGTCAGTTAAAAAAAGAAAGACGTCCCTTGTTCATCGGTACATAAGTACAATTAAAGTATGACACATTTATACTTTATAAATCATACAATTATACAATAGTATAATAAAAAAGCACTTTCCCTCATTTTAAGGAGGATTTAACATAAAGAATGTGCTGGGTTTGCATGTCGAAGAAATCGATAGGGTCATGGCTCTCTAGAGACATTTCTGTTGCTTTCCCATGAAGAAGCAGATCGCTCTTTCCATCAATAAAGGCCATTAACAGAATGAACAGAGCCTGGCCACAGTGAAGGCTCAGTGGAGTCATGTGAGCGGAACTCTGTGCTATGATTGGTCAAAGCATCCTTTCAGAGCGGGCAGTGCTCATTCCAGTGACCTGTTTAAAGCCATGGAGACGTCCTCAACCCAGATGCAAGATCAGACACATTCAGGTAGATTAAATGCAAGTTAATAAAGATGGGCGGAGGTGATCTAGAAAGAACTAGGAGTGAGAAAGAGTAGTGAGAGAAAGGACTAGTGAGAGAAATGGAGAGGATAAAAAGACGGAGAGAGAGAGAGTAAATGAGTGAGCGAGAGAGATGGAGAGAATAGAGAGAGAGAGAGAGAGAGAGAGAGAGAGGAAAAGAGAGAGAGAGAGAGAGAGAGAGAGAGAGAGAGACAGAGAGAGTGAGTGAGTGAGAGAGAGACAGAGAGAGAGAGTGAGTGAGTGAGTGAGTGAGTGAGAGAGAGAGAGAGACAGAGAGAGAGAAAGAGAGATTTATCTAGATGTGGAGGACAAAAACAAAGAGAGAGGAGGTGAGTTAGCAAGAGAGAGAAAGAGGAAAAGAGCAAGAGAGCGAGAGAGGATATGATCTAGAAAAAAACGTAAAGTAGGAAAGACAATGGATAAGTGAGTGAGGGAGGGAACGAGCGAGCGAGCGATAGAGAGAAAGAGAATTAGTGAGTGAGCAAGAGATGGAGAGGATAAAAAGAAAAAGAGAGTGAGTGAGAGGAAAAGAGCGAGAGAGGATATGATCTAGAAAGAACGGGAAGTAGGAACAAGTGAGGGAGTGAGTGATAGAGAGAAAAATAATTAGTGAGTGAGCGAGAGAAATGGAGAACATAAAAAGAAAGAAAGAGAGTCAGAGAAAGAGGAAAAGAACAAGAGAGAGGCTAATGATCTAGAAAGAACATGACGTAGGAAATTAGTGAGTGAGCGAGAGAGATATAGAGAATAAAAAGAGAGAGTGAGTGAGAGAAAGAAGAAAAGAGCGAGAGATTGAGAGATTTATCTAGAAAGAACGTTAAGTAGGAAAGACAAAGGAAAAGTGAGTGAGGGAGTGAGCAATAGAGAAAAAGAAAACGTGAGAAGAAATGTGTAAGCGAGCAAGCGAGAGACGGAGAGAATGAAAAGAAAGAGAGAGCGCGTGAAAGAGGAAAAGATGAGATGGAGAAAAGAAATGCGAGAGAGATTGATCTAGAAAAGAGAGCACAAAAAAAAGAGATGCAAGATAAATGTGTTGTGAAATTCAGATGTAACTGTGAAACACCTGAATGTTGACGTCTTCTTTCTTGAAAAGGAGAGAACGAACCTCGTCTGCATCCACATTAAAAATGGCTCTGATCAGCGAGGGCTGCTGGGAAACGAGAGAGAACGTTCTTCAGAAAGAAATCACCACAGGAGAGAAAAAAAAATCCTCGTCGTCCTCCTTTTACACTGTTATTAAGAGACCGTTATTTCATTAAAATTGAATGTAAGAATTATTTGAATCATTATGCATGACTTTTAACTAGTGTTCATTTACTTTTGATTTACACTAACAGTAATGAAAAAATATATATTTATTAAGCTGCAAAAATATAAAGGAAAAATACTATCTGCTTTGTGTTGTTTCTGGCATGTATAGAAATATTTTGTTTTTAATCATTTGCTAAAACACCTTTATCTTTGTAAAGACTACAAAGATAAGAATGACATATTCGACTGTATTCAGGATTCAAGACAATTGTTCTGCTGCTTTATTAACGGAACTTTCCTCATGTTATGTCCCAGGACGTTTTGCTATTGTTTTGGTTCTCCTCGTTCTTTTCTCTCTCTCCCTCTCCCAGCCTGAGCTGACGAGCTGCACCTGAGGGCTGTTTGCTACCTGTGGCCTGATTGGAGAATCGAGGCGAGGCCAGGATATAAAATCCTCATTGTTTAGTTGATGGTGGTGGGTTGTGTGTGGTGCTCTGAGGAGTTGATGTTGATGTTGATGTTGATGTTGATGTTGATGTTGATGTTGATGTTGATGTTGATGTTGATGTTGATGTTGATGTTGATGTTGATGTTGGTGTAGTGTGAAACGTTGTCGAGGCTGTTATCCTCATTGTGGTGCGTGGTGCAGTTATTCCCCTTTGCCCATTTTTCATTCCCTGTTTACTTGGTTGTTGGACCACTCCCTAACTTGTTAAGTTGGAGATTACCCCGGAAGAGAGGTGGGTTGCCATTTTCTTTGATCCCCTTTTTCTCCTGTTTTTGTGTTAGTCAGGGAGTGAGTTTAGTTGGTTGTTTTTCTTTTTGGGGCGTATTTTGTTTGTAGTTTATTTAGTTTCCTTATTGAGTTAGTGGGTGTTTTTTTGTTTGTTATTTTGGCCTGTACCCCCTCTCGGAGCTTGGTTCAAGCTGTTATTTTGTGTTTTGTGAAAATAAAAAGGGAGTGTGATCCGTATTTGTGTCTGGTGATCTTTACTTTTGGAGTGCTAACACACTCATTGCCTTTTAAACGCACAACCACCCTTTATCATTATTTCTTTTTCTCTGTTACTTGTCCCGTGCCCCCTAGACACACTGGGGCACGTAACACCTCATCTCAAGGATTTCAACCACAGACCCAGAAGAAACCCACGTGAACACAAAGAACCAGCGCCACCTCCATCTCATATGAATATTCAGCATTAAAAGTCATGAATATTCATCATCTCAACCAACATCAGCTACATAAGGGGATTATTAAAACCGGGAACTATTTTACCGTTGAACTTTGGGAATAAAGACTATGAAAGCTAGAAAAACAAACAATCACTGACTAAATCAGATGATGGATTAAAACTAGACTGACCAGTTCAACAATTAAATAAGTATTTTGTTTACATTTCCAAACGCACCTGTAGTCATCGTTCGCCTCTACGTTCAAAGACGTAATGTTGACACTATAGGGCATTTGACATTGAAACACAGCCGAAATTCGAAATTTCGTTACAATGTTGTACCCCAATGCTGTAATGACAATACATCTCATTTCATTACTGTATATTTAGAATTTATTTTCATTATATTCAGCCATAACTTTCTCACTTCTGTTTGTCACTGTGTATATTACCTGTAAGATCTATAATGTCTCAGAAAACAAAATTAATCTTAAACACAATCCTTAATTAAATCAAAGCTCCTGTCAGATGACGTGTGTGCTAATTCTCTTGTAAAATGTGTAATGAGGATCTGGTCTTAAAAATTGAAGTTTTTCAAAATTCCTACTTAAAATACGTTAATCAAAATGTTAGTATCTTCAACATTTGCCATACGTTTTGGAAATGTTTACAAATGTTGTCAAATTTTTGAAACAAAATGTGTTGCAAATTATGCAACTATTTATTAAGCATATTGCAACACTCAAGAGTATAAAACATAATTAAAACTAAAATGTTTAACTTGACCCTATAAGTGTACATAAACAATAATATACATACTGGCCTGCGGAAATGTTGTAAAATTAAATGTTCCTCCATTAAGAATTCCATTTAAGTTTAAAGTGCATTCAGAACAAGTGCAAAGGACACAACATTTTCTCTGCAGGTCTTAATAATAGTATAAACAGGTCGATGTTGAGGTGGTCATCTGACTGACATTTGAGAAAGACTTGAGACTGTATTTAAATAAGGCCAGTGGATAAAAAATATACATCTTGCACAAATGTACAACCTGTCACATATAAAGTAGCCTTTATCGCACCTGTCTTCGAACCTCACCTTCTCGTCCTGCAGGGGATTGTGGGAAATGTAGTCCGTGGAGCTTTTGGTTTGGAGAGGGGAGGGATCGTCGTCTTCCACCTCCTCCAGAACCACGATACACACGCGGCTGGCGCGCTCCGACCGCATGGCTGACCAGCGAACACAAGCGCGACGAGCTGCTCTTCACTAACAACGTGTTTACTCCGCCTTCCCGCGATCGGTTACGACGCCGACGCCGGAAACGTTCGATTACGCCTTTCAATTCAAATCAACGCAACACAACCGCTGAGCGGAGAAATACTCAAAAGCGGAAACATCAGCAGTGCTGCGGCAGCCGTCTCTCTCTCTCCCTCACACACACACACACTCTCTCTCCCTCACACGCACGCACGCACACACACACACACACACACACACTCTCTCTCTCTCTCCCTCACACACACGCACATACACACACTCTCTATCTCCCTCACACACACACACACACACACACACACAGACTCTCGCTTTCTCACTCCCTCTCACACACACACCTTCTTTTTTTCAGATAGAACGAGCTTTCTTTTCTCTTTCTGTGCTTTCTCTCTCTCTCTCTCTCTCTCTCTCTCTCTCTCTCTCTCACACACACACACACACACACTCTTCTCTCTCAAACACGCACGCACCCGCTTTCTCGCTCACAAACACGCACACACTTGTTCTCTCTCACACTCTTTTTCAGAGAGAACGTGTGTGTGCTTTCTCTCTCTCAAACACACACGCACTCGTTCTGTCTTTCGTTCTCTCACTCACTGGCAGATTGGACATGATAATGGTGTGTGAGCCTCAGCTTGCTGAAACCTGCACTTTACACACACAGATTCAACCCCCACTGCAATAACACAACTGCACTGCAGTTTGTGTGTGTGTGTGAGGGGGGGGGGGGGTGAGAAACAGGACAGAAAGAAAAATAGAGAGAGTGGAGCAGTGAAATATGATGCTGGGAGAAAGACACGGATCAGATTATCGGCTATCGGGACGACACAAGGTTGCCGCTGATCGAGCCGACAGCCCATAATAATCCTAACAAGACGACGAAGATAACGCCAAACATCACTCTGCTTTGTTTTTAGTAATGACATAGTTACATGCTCTAATGTTTAGTAAGATGCCGTCGGAAATGACGTCTGCTCGCATGTGACGGACGAATAATTGTTTTTTTTTTTCTAATCAACTAATGAATTTAGTGGGAAAATATATTCTATCCATATTTACAACACTAATTTCTCTCCCACGTTTACCTTTTACTTTCTATTGATTGACCACTGACCAACACATGCAATTATAAATTGATTCAGTTGAACATGATCAGTGAATGGCCAAGTGCATCGAGCACCAGATTATTAAAGATCTCCCTAGGCCACCTGAAGTGTTGTCGCCAGCCCCTTTTGTCATAGTTTGCGCACATTCAATTTCAAAGTAGCATTTTTGTCGTTCTGACCTGCTGTGTGTGCACGTGTTTGTTCCACCTTGAGGTATGTTTTGGCCGCTTTGCTAGCTCTTTTTTTTTTGGAGAAAAGGGTTTTTTCTCTGATAGGAGTTCTGCTACAGCATCCCAATAACAACCAGTTTCAAGTTCAAATTTTATTGGTCACATACATTTTATACGTGGTACAACATGTAATAAAATGTGTTTTGATCGTTCCAGCAATTTAACATTGGGATGGAGGTAATACAACAAAATGTGCAAAAGGGAATTAAAATAAAATGATAATAAAGAACAGAAATACAATAAAACAGTAGATATAAGGAGAAAATTATCAAGTTAAAATACAGTCAAATAACGTAAAAAATAGTAAAAATACAAAACCTGAGTAAAGTACAAAAAAGTGATTCGGTTTATGACAAAAACACTATAGCACAATGGGTGAAGGCTCCACTTGAGACATTAGGACGGGTAGGCAGTAAAACAAACTAAAGTTTTTCTCTAACTAAAAGGATTAGGATCTAACTAAATTCATACAAATAAAAAAAAAGATATACAACATAAAAATAATCCTACTTTCAGACCAACCCAAAAACCAAGAGAAAATGGGTTATACAGTGGTACCCCGACTAACGAGAGAGAGAGAGAGAGAGAGAGAGAGAGTGAGAGAGAGAGAGAGAGAGAGAGAGAGAGAGAAGCGCTGTGCTGTGGTGTGCTTCTGCAGACACACACACACACACACACACACAAACACACACACACTCACTCAGCGGGAGTTGGAAGCAGTTTTAAAGTCACTAACAGTGGGTGTTACACTCTATATCAGGGCTCGGGAACCTATGACTCGCGACTCTGAATTCATGAACTCGTGGCACGAATGAGACCAATTGCATGTAAAATGCGGCTCAGCTAACGAAATGGCCGTTGGAACGGATTAATTTCGTGAGTCGGGGTACCAATGTAATAATAAAAAAAAGGTTGACCAGTTGTCTACTGATCCTTAGGAAACATTAACGTCACTGAAAAGATGTTACTTTATATTTCACAAGTCAATGTAAAACATCAATTATTCCTTCAAGCATGAAGATCCAAAGAAGGGCACTGACAAAAAAAAAGTGAAACCCACTCAATTTACACATACCAAGCAGGACTGAGCAGTGTGTCCTCAAGTGATGATTCACACCTGCAGCTTGTGTGAAACTCGTCACTCTGACAACAGTTTCTCACCAGTGTGAATCCTCATGTGACTAGTTAGACTTGTTCTGATTGTGAAATTCTTCCCACACTGAGAACAGGGGAATGGTTTCTCACCAGTGTGAATCCTCATGTGAAGATTTCGAGTTGATGTACTTGAGAAACTCTTCCCACACTGAGAACAGGAGAATGGTTTCTCACCAGTGTGAATCCTCATGTGAATCGTTAAAGATGAACTCCGTCCGAAACTCTTGCCACACTGAGAACAGGGGAACGGTTTCTCACCAGTGTGAATTCTCACGTGAGAATTCAGAGCTGATCTACCTGTGAAAGTCTTGTCACACTGAGAACAGCAGAACGGTTTCTCACCAGTGTGACTCATCATGTGAAGCTTAAGATCTGATGGACGTGCGAAACTCTTGTCACACTGAGAACAGGGGAACGGTTTTTCACCCGTGTGAATCATCATGTGAAGATTGAAATCGTGTCTACGAGAGAAACTTTTACCACACTCGGAACAAGAGAACGGTTTCTTACCCGTGTGATTCATCATGTGAAGATTCAGATCTGATTTACTTGAGAAACATTTGAAACACTGAGAACAGCAGAATGGTTTCTCACTAGTGTGAGTCCACATGTGACAATTCAGATTTGTTTTGAATGTGAAACTCTTTCCACACTGAGAGCAGGAGAATGGTTTCTCACCAGTGTGAATCCTCGTGTGACTAATTAGATTGTGTCTTTGTGAGAAACTCTTGCCACACTGAGAGCAGGAGAACCGTTTCTCACCAGTGTGAGTCCTCATGTGACAATTCAGAATTGTTTTGAATGTAAAACTCTTTCCACACTGAGAACAGGAGAACGGTTTCTCGCCTGTGTGAATCCTCATGTGGTTGTTTAGAGATGTTCTTTGTGAAAAACTCTTGCCACACTGAGAACAAGAAAATGGTTTCTCACCAGTGTGAATCCTCATGTGAATTTTTAGAGCTATTCGGTGTGTGAAACTTTTGCCACACTGAGAACAAGAAAATGGTTTCTCGCCAGTGTGAATCAGCATGTGATCAATTAGACGTTGTTTTTTTGTAAAACTCTTTCCACACTGAGAACAAGAAAATGGTTTCTCACCAGTGTGAATCAGCATGTGATCAATTAGACGGTGTTTTTTTGTAAAACTCTTTCCACACTGAGAACAGGAGAATGGTTTATCACCTGTGTGAAGCCTCCTGTGAATATTCAGGTGTGATTTACTTGAAAAACTCTTGCCACATTGAGAACAAGAGAATGGTTTCTCACCCGTGTGAAGCCTCATGTGAATAGTTAGAGATGATTTGTGTGCGAAACTTTTGCCACATTGTGAACAGCAGTACGGTTTTGCACCAGTGTGAATCCTCATGTGACTATTTAGAGTTTTTGTTTGTGAAAAACTCTTTCCACACTGAGAACAGGAGAACGGTTTCTCACCGGTGTGAATCCTAATGTGATTAATCAGATTTTGTGATTGTGCAAAACTCTTGTCACACTGAGAACAGGAGAATGGTTTCTCACCAGTGTGAATCCTCATGTGAATCTTTAAATGACTAGATCCAGTAAAAGTCTTGTCACACTCAGGACACTTGTGTTTCCTAGTTTTTTTGTGAGTTTGCAGGTGTATACTGAGTTCTTCTTCAGACGGAAACACCTTTTGACAGAAATGGCAGTGTTTTGCTGTTGTGTGAGTTTGGAGTGAACTGCTTGAAGAAACATCTCCATCATGAATGAAAGCAGAACCTGTTCCATCTTCTCTTGTTTCTTCTGAAGAACTCTTTTCTGTCCTTAAACCACTCATACGTTCTTCTTCATTTGCACTGTTGAAAAGCTTCAGGTGTTTGATCTCCACTTCACATGGTTCTTCTTTTTCCTTCTTCACCTCCTGCTTCAAGGCTGCAAATAAGAAAATCAAACTATCAAAACAGGAAATACCATATTTAATCGCTTATAAGATCACTTTACCAAATTACTTGAATTGGTATTCTGCTTAGAACAGTTTATAAGATGGAAAAAAGGAAAGTGGGTGACAAGAAAAGTGAACAATAAAGTAAATGTCCTTAGACAAAAAACTGCTACCCCACATGCCCCCCGGGTGCCACGGCTTAAACTGCCCACTGCTCCGGGTTTCTGCTGTGTGTTCACTTCACTGGATGGGTTAAATGCAGAGCACAATACCGGTATGGTTCGCCACATGAAAAATCTCACTTAACTTTAAATACGGTATGATGCAATTGTGAAATGTAATTGGGTTCAAATTCAGACTGATCTAGTCTGATGTCACATAAAAAGTACAGCATTACATTTTAATAGATCTCAATTATATTGACAAAAATATTTCTTGTACACAAAATTTGTATTCTAACTTTATTTAAAGTAAGAAATTAGACGCAGGATAAGCAGCATAAAATCCGGATTTTTGTGTGAAACCAATGTTTACAGACAACTTTGGGAAAAAAAATAAAAAAAATACAATACAGCAAAAACAGCGGTGCATGTGCGTCTTTGCGGATCTCTTTCTTAGTAAAGACGCTCTTAAAGACACATTGCATGGGTGGACAATCAAGGACATTTGAGGGCCAGTGTCTTTTGAAGTGCTCTGGCCCGATTATCAAAACCACTGGCCAAAGTCAACACGTCATGTATTATTACCAATAACCATGAAAAACTGTTTGCTTGAACAACATGAATGTTATTTAATTTGTTTCAGGTAGGTTTACTCCACAATCCCCCCAATGTTCACTTACTTTTAGTACTTGTAAGTTTTATGTTGAAATGTCATCTGTTTGTATCTGTTTGTATCTAGGGACTGGGAGGAAGAAATTTCGATTTTCTGTATGTATGCACTGTACATATGGCAAAATTGACAATAAAGCTGACTTTGACTTTGACTAGTATTACCTTTATCAACTCCTTTAATGACAAAATACTAATATCAGAATGAAGATTGCATCAACACCTACTAGCCCACAACTTGTTATACCGAAAGTAAACCAAGCCGCCGCTCAGCACATTCAAACAGCCACGATGAGCTCACTGAGATTATAACTAAGACCAATGACGACTTCCGGCTTACTCGACCCTATACCAACTGTATAGGAAATCCTTTCCTTAGTTATCGAACCAACCTTGAATCTAATAAATTTGTCATTAGTTTTAAGTTACATGCCACAAGTGTTAACACAGGTCGCCACAAAGTAGGGGTGGGCGATATGAGTTAAAATTAATATCCCGGTATTTTTCAGTGTACAGACGGTATCGATATTATATCACGGTATTGTGGGGGGGTGTTCTTATTTTATATAAAGTACAAAATTAAAACGCAAGGGGAAACCTGGAGAAGCAGCTGTCATTTAATAAAGATGCTGAACGCCTCGTCCATGCCCTCGTCTCCACAAGACTGGACTACTGCAACGCTCCTCTTTCCGGAACATCAGCAAGGAACATTAAGAAACTACAGGTTGTCCAGAACAGTGCTGCTAGAGTCCTTGTAAGAGCCCGAAAATATGCACACATCACCCCAATTCTCCACTCCCTTCACTGGCTCCCGATTCGTCAGCGCATTGATTACAAAATCTGCCTGATCACATATCAGTGCTTGCATGGAAATGCCCCTGAATATCTGCGGGAACTGCTGACACCTCACTCTACAACCAGGCAGCTCAGATCAACGGGAACTTTTCTGCTCAAACAGCCACAAACAAAACTTAAAACTATGGGTGACATATCTTTTTCTTCTGCTGCTCCACGGCTCTGGAACGCTCTACCAGATAGTCTGAGGAAGCCTCAACCTGTTGATTGTTTTAAGTCATCTCTGAAAACGTACCTTTTTAGAAAAGCTTTTTGAATGCTTTTATTTAGTGTGTTATTCTTTTATGCTTTTATCTCCTATGTAGCACTCTGAGGTTTGCCTTGCAAATGTAAAGTGCTTTTACAAATAAAATGTATTATTATTATTATTATTATTAATAATAATAATACTGTATATCTATTAAAAGTAGACATTTATTTATTAAAAGTAGACAAACCAGGCATTTATTTGAAACAACATTTAAATGAAATGGCCTGCGGTCTATCTTTTAAGAGAGTGCAAGCTAGAGAGAGAGAGAGAGAGAGAGAGATAGACAGTGACAGTGAGAGAGAGAGAAACAGAGAGAAAGAGACAGAGAGAGAAAGACAAATAGACAGTGACAGAGAGAGAGAGAGCCAGCAATTGAGAGCAGAGCCAGAACGTTTCTCGCTTTCTCTCTAAATCTAAAGATGCGTGAAACCAACGTTAACAAACGAAAACAAACTTTGATCAAAATAAAACAAGCAGAACTTTCCCATGCGCACGTTTTACGGGTATCGCGCTCGCCACTCTAAAAAACCGGCACGTTACAGACATGGAGCGGCACAGCGCATGCGCGATGCATTCGCCTCTCGGGTGATCTATTAATTCAGTTTCTTACGCTTTCTGTATTCAATTAACAATGTTTCTGTGTCGTAATTAAATGTTGTAACGAAACAAATGTATTTTACTGTATTAAAAAGTTAATACAGGTAAAGGTAAAAATAAATTCATGAATCTAGCCTCAGGGGTTGCAAGCCAGTTACTTCTGTGTTGGTCCCAAGCCCGGATAAATAGAGAGGGTAGCGTCAGGAAGAACATCCGGCGTAAACTTGTCAAACGTGAACCATGCGAGTCGTTCAAAGAAACTTCATACCGGATCGGTCGAGACCCGGGTTAACAACGACCGCCACCGGTACTGTTGACTTACAGGGTGCCGGTGGAAATTGGGCTACTGTTGGTCAAAGAAGGAGAGGAGGCAGAAGGGTGCGTGAACAGAGAGAGAAGAGGATGAGAAGGAGCATAGACCTGAGAATAGGGACTCTCAACGTTGGCACAATAACAGGGAAAGGTAGAGAGCTGGCAGACATGATGGAGAGAAGGAAGGTAGATGTACTGTGTGCGCAAGAGACAAGGTGGAAGGGCACGTAGCAAAGCACGTAGTATTGGAGGAGGATACAAACTGTACTACCATGGTGTGGATAGGAAGAGAAACAGGGTAGGAGTGATCCTGAAGATGGAGCTGGGGAGCAATGTGCTAGAGGTGAAAAGAGTGTCAGACAGGGTGATGAGCTTAAAGCTGGAAGTTGAAGGGGTGATGGTAAATGTAGTTAGTGGGTAAGCTCCACAAGTGGGCTGTGAATTAGAAGAGAAGGAGAGATTCTGGAGTGAGTTTGATGAGGTCATGGAGAGTATTCCCAGAGGGGAGAGACTGTTTGTTGAAGCAGACTTCAATGGTCATGTTGGTGAGGGGAACAGAGTTGATGAGGGTGTGATGTGCAGGTTTGGTGTGAATGAACGGAATCTAGAAGGACAGATGGTGGTAGACTTTGCTAAGAGGATGGAAATGGCTGTAGTCAACACTTACTTCCAGAAAAGAGAGCAACACAGAGTGACATACAAAAGTGGAGGTAGGAGTACACAGGTGGACTATATCCTATGTAGACGAGGCCATTTGAGAGATGTTAGTGACCGCAAAGTGGTGGTAGGAGAGAGTGTAGCCAAACAGCACCGCATGGTGGTGTGTAAGATGATGCTAGTGGTCAGGAGGAAGAAGAATAGAGAGAAGACAGAACAGAAGACCAAGTGGTGGAAGTTGAAGGATGAAGGAGCTTGCGAGGAATTCAGGCAGAGATTGAGACAGGCTCTGGGAGATCAGGAAGAGCTGCCTGATGACTCGGAAACTACAGCTGAGGTTATTAGGGAAACAGGTAGGAAGGTGCTGGGTGTTTCATCTGGTAGGAGGATAGAAGATAAGGACACTTGGTGGTGGAATAAGGAAGTACAGGACTGCATCCAGAGGAAGAAGTTGGCAAAGAAGAAGTGGGATCTAGAAAAGACTGAGGAAAGTAGACAGGAGCAAAAGGAAGTGCAGCGCAGAGTGAAGAGGGAGGTGGCGAAGGCCAAACAGAAAGCATATGATGAGCTGTATGACAGGTTAGACACAAAGGAAGGAGAGAAGGACGTGTGCAGGCTAGCCAGACAGAGAGATAGAGATGGGAAGGATGTACAGCAGATAAGAGTTATAAAAGACAGAAATAGAAATGTACTAACAACCCAGGAGAGTGTGCAGAGAAGATGGAAGGAGTATTTTGAGGAGCTGATGAATGAGGAAAATGACAGGGAAAAAAAGGGAGGAGGCTGTGGATGTTGGTGAGCAGGAAATAGCAGACATTAGTAGAGATAAGGGGAGGAAGGCTCTGAATAGGATGAAGAGCGGAAAGGCTGTCGTTCCTGATGATGTACCTGTAGAGGTGTGAAAGTGTCTAGGAGAGTCAGCGGTAGAGTTCTTAACCAGTTTGTTTAACAGGATTCTAGAGAGCGAGAAGATGCCTGAGGAGTGGAGGAAAAGCGTTCTGGTGCCGATTTTTAAAAACAAGGGTGATACGCAGAACTGCAGCAACTACAGGGGAATAAAGCTGATGAGCCACACAATGAAGTTGTGGGAAAGAGTAGTGGAAGCCAGTCTTAGAAAGGAGGTAGAGATTTGTGAGCAGCAGTATGGTTTTATGCCCCGCAAGAGCACCACTGATGACATTTTTGCTTTGAGAATGTTGATGGAAAAGTACAGAGAGGGTCAGAAGGAGCTGCATTGTGCCTTTGTGGATTTAGAAAAGGCATACGACAGGGTGCCGAGGGAGGAGCTGTGATACTGTATGAGGGTGTCGGGAGTGGCAGAGAAGTACGTCAGAGTAGTCCAGGACATGTACGAGAGGAGTCTGACGATGGTGAGATGTGCTGTAGACAAAAGGAGACAGAGGAGTTCAGGGTGGAGGTGGGACTACACCAAGGTTCAGCTTTGAGTCCCTTTTTGTTTGCTGTGCTGATGGACAGGTTGGCAGATGAGGTCAGGCAGAAATCTCCCTGGACAATGATGTTTGCAGATGACAATGTGATTTGCAGCGAGAGTAGAGAGCAGGTGGAGGAAGAGCTAGAGAGGTGGAGATTTGCTCTGGAAAGAAGAGTGTGGAAAAGAGGTGAAGAGGCGAGTACAGGCAGGGTGGAGTGGGTGGAGGAAAATGTCAGAAGTGTTGTGTGACAGAAGTCAGAGAGGCCAGACTGAGATGGTTTGGACATGTGCAGAGGAGGGATAGTGAATATATTAGTAGAAGGATGTTGGAGATGGAGCTGCCAGGGAAGAGAGCAAGAGGACGACCAAGAAGGAGATATATGGATGTTGTAAGAGAGGACATGAGGTTGGCTGGGGTCAGAGTGGAAGATACTCAGGATAGAATGAGATGGAGAGGGATGACTCGGTGTGGCGACCCCTGATAAAGGAAAAGCCGAAAGAGTAGTAGTAGTAGTAGTAGTAGATAAAAGGTAAATTCATGAAAGTGCCACGGTATCCACAATATTGCAAAATCCATATCGTGGAACATCTCAATACCGGTATTCACGTTAATACCGATATACCGCCCACCCCTACCATAAAGCCGCTTTGTAAGAAGCCTCATCTTGATGCAAATTGGATCACTAATTTTAGACCAATTTCAAACCTTCTGTTTATATCAAAAATTCTAGAAAAAGTTATTTCAAGACAACTCTGAACAGAACAATAGATGAAAAGATTTGAACATTTTCAATCTGGCATTAGATTTCACCACAGCACAGAAACTTCTTCCATTTAATCCAAATGTCACATGCTCTCCCAAACAGATGCAAACATGCGTTTACAGGGGTAGAAAATAAGGAACATTTTCCACTGGCCCGACTATCAAAACCACTGGCCCAGATCAAATCGTTGTGTATTGATCCCAATAATAAAAAAAATTGTTTGCTTGAACTACATGAATATCATTAATTTGTTGAATGTAGGATTAGTGCAAAGTGCAGCAAAGCATTTTCTTTACTTCTTCTCGTGATTTTTTTCTTCCTTCCGGAAACATGTAACCTAGCTCAGTGGTGCCCATTGGAAAACATTTTTGTGTCTTGGGCCCAATACCGAACCAATTTTTTTTACTTCATGCTGTCAGTTAGATGCTTCCAGGAACCATTGTCAAAACGGTGTGGAACAACCAACGCACTGATTTTGTAGTGTTGGAATGCAAGAAGAGACTGGCACCAGTAAGCCGGGTTCTCCTCAGGGTTTTTTCCTCTCATTCGATCTGAGGTTTTTTTTTCCTGGCCACTGTGGCATATGTGCTTGCTCACTGGTCATAATCATAGTAATAATCATAGCCACCAACAAAAACAACCAATGAATAAAATGCAACAATCTCCTTTGCTTTAAATTTAAATAAAGTGAATGAAAAATATAACAATGTAAAAGTAATGTTGTAAAGACAAAAAAAAAATCACCATTAAACGTAATGAAAATAAGGTACAAAATGATTAGTTCTGTTTAAAAGCACTTTTGAAATACTTATCAAACAGTGATTATTTTGTAGGCGGGGCTAATAATTGTCCTCAACTGTAGATGTTTGCTGTATGTGGTTTACTGAGTGTCATCTTCTGGTTTAAAAACACACACTTTAGAATAAAATCCTTTTTCAGGTAGTAAAATGTCATAGTGTTAGTTAACGTACTTGACCGCTGTGTTTCTTCACTCATTCTCCCTCTTTATTTTTTGTTTTTTTTACTCAACTGGCGCAGGTATTAAGCACACTGGGACTGTGCAGCTACATTCCTACTACAACGTACCAACAGGTGATTAATACGTGTTTGAGAAGTAAGCGTATTAACTTTAGAGACTTGAACAATAAAAACAAATACAAAAGAAAATCCAAATGCGTAATATTTCTTTTAAAGCACGTTTACATGCATTTTTGGCTTGGAATAGAGAGCTCCTACCAAACTTCTGTTTTAATTTATTCTTTTAAGATGAGCATTTTCTTTCTTCTGGAAAATATAAAAGATAATGCAGTTTTACTTATTATTTTTTTCAGTCTTGCTGTGTATTTCGTTCTTAGTGAAAATAGCCAAAAATAAAGGGTCAGTGGCATGAATTTGCCTGAATGTCTCCTTTTTTACCTTTGTTGTTTTTACATAAAGAGCAGTTATGATTAAAACCATTATATTGTATATGTGGGAGTGTCTTTTGTCTCTCCTTGTGTGAATCTTATGAATATTCAAGGACATTGTCCCTCCCAGGCACACAGCAGTGCAAACACATACAAAGACTTTAACAAATGTAAATTACTGTAATGTTTCTGTGAATGAGGTTTTGCATAGTTTCACATAGTATAAATGCATGTTTATTTCACAAAGTATCAAATAAACCTTATTTTAACGTGCAATTACGAGTGGACTATACAAAAGACCTGTTGTAACACACTCATCTCACCCACTATATGCACACCACACACTAAATAAAATCTATTAGTCTCTAAAAGTCTCAATAAGGTAACTTCTATTTGAACAATGCACTACAAGAAACGGTTTACAAAGCGTAACTGTGCCATTCCTTATTACAGTCTCAGGTACAAACATGTCTTCTGCACAATCCTAGCTTGTGTACAGTGTTTATGTTCTTGAACAGTCTGTGTATGTGCACTTGTATGTATCAAAAATTTGAATTTTAACTCTGGTCCCGTGAGACGCGACACATTGTTCTACTATTTTTTTCACAAATGAAGCAGAATGAAAACAAAAACAAACTTGACTTGAAATAAAACACTACAAGTAAATAGCCTACAAGATTAGGCCATTCTAAAGTCTATTCAGCACGAGTAACACGGCCTTTATTTCAGCTACTTTACCTTTTCAAAACTTTACTAAGCACGCATTATTTCTGCACTGTGTTGATGTATCAGTTTTGCTGCATTTAATAGAATTTAGAAGTGAATGACAATAAAGAACCTTGGAGAACACTCGAGAAAAACATCGCGCGAAAACGCTTATGAAATAAAAACAAACACGTATTTTTAAACAGTACATTTCTTTGTGAACGCATTGATTGCGTGTAACTGAGAGAATCCGACGTGATCAGTGTCTTGACATCTCACTTTCACTTTTAATCTAGATTAGGAAAAAGAAAGAGAAAAACACCGACCTATTTTCTCCTCAGTGAGTTCGGTCGCTTCATATTCTCCGGTTTCTTCACTTTCCGCTTTAATCACGCGCATCTTTACAGCGTCACGAGCTCAAACCCAGTAAAGTTCCGCCGAAGACTGAGAAGAAACGGTTCCACGCGTCTTTACAAAGAAACGACTGCGGCAGATGCTTTTAGCAAGTCACTGTCTGGAACCGCGCGGTTTTAGAAACCGTCTTCTTCTGGTTGCTGTTTTTTGCGCATTAGCGCCACCGTCTGTCCCGGAGTGTGGATACTTAGTACACTTAGTGCGCATAATACATTTGAGAAGGGGAGTGGGGTAACAATCAAACAATTAATCAGAATCAGAAACTTTATTTGCCATGTTGCAAGTGACAACAAGGAATTGTGTTTGGTCTGACTCCGCCTTTCCCCTCTTTTTTGAATGAACCCACTAAACATTGGGAGTCCAAATAACGTGCAGATTAGGTTTATATTGCGTCGGTCGGTCGTAGACCTGATCTGGACTTTGTATGGACATTTAATATTAGTGTCGTTGAAACATGACCTAATTTGGTCGTCGCCTAGACCTCCGTGTCTGGACGTTTTTTTTAGACGTCTTTTATCGACAGTAATAATCTAATAAAATAATGATCTTTATAGGTTCCAGGCAGTACAAAAACAAAAAACTTTCAAACACATAATTAAAACATTAAAAGTTCAATAGATTCCATTCGTTTAAAAAAAATGTTGTGAAAATTATTTGAATGGGTTATTAAGGATATAGACACAGTTTAGGTTATTTTTTTTTTTCATTGCATCTTGTGTGAACAACCGTTTAACATAATTTAGAAGCAATTGCTTCCAAAATAACATGACAAATTCAGGATATACTTATTTTTGACAAATATTTTCCTCATTATTTTTCAATGTATGTATTGCACTTTTTCATTTAGGATGATAAAGGTTATTTGATCTTTTAATTTTTTTTTTTGTTTGTTCTGTCCGATGTTGTTGATCTGTATGTCAACCCGTTCACCCTAACCTCTAGGTGGCGGTAAGTAAACCGATCGCGTATCCACCCCGCTTCTATGCAACCGAAGCAATTTCAAACGATTCAGTCAGAAGTCAGCATTTTGCGTTTGGCGCCCATTTCTCCAACGGTTTCACAGAAAGCCGAGGCGCGTTTCTTGCAAGTCCACCAAAAACATCGTTTGATTTGAGGTACGTTTGGTTCATTCTTTGTGCTGAAAAGTGTCAACTTTTGGCGTTACTTTTGTCATTCTGCTGTTTCAGGGTTAGCACATTAGCATTGCCGGTCGTTCGTTCCTTCACAACATTTCACAGCAACTCTTAAGAAAAGCACAGGCATGGTGAGTTTGTCTAAAGATTAATACTCGATTGTTACGTCCCCTCCGTGGTCTAGGGGTTGGAGGGGATTAACATGAAAGTAATAATTGAAACTAAGTGAACTAAAGTAAAACCAGAGCTTCAAGTACTCAGGAGTTTAAACACACAACAGCGAGATTATAAACCAAAGTGGGTATTTATTAAACAAGCACAAGTAAAGGAAAGAACACCGGAACCAATACCTCGGGAAGGGCAGGCCGGAAAACAACAAACAAAAACACCCCCTTAACTACTTGGGAAAACCTCTAACTAAACTCACAAAGAAAAAGAAATAAACAACAGGGTTCTAACCTGACTCCCTGGCTAAGTCACACAAAACAGGAGAAAACGGGTTACAATAAATAAAAAGGCCAGCGACTTCCCTACTGTTCCTGGGCAGGGGATCTCTGACTTGGTCAGCCACCACAACGAGGTGAGCAGTTTGGTCACACAGACCAGCACACACACGACAAGCACGGAGACGAGCAGGACACAGGCTCGGGTCTCAGAAAGAGAGAGAGCGCGCTCGCTTTCCAACGCTACTTTTAAGGAGCGGCAAAACTCCTTCAGCTGCTGCAGCAATCAGCATCACAAGTTGTGGGAGGGGGAGGTGGAGCTACAACAGAACGGGGCAGAAAGAAAACAAGCAGTGCAAAAATAAAACGACTCTAGACGTAACACGATACACGTATGAGTTGATGCGTCCCTAATAGTTAAAACTGTGTTATTACTCTATTTGTGATGCTTTTTGACAATACAGGAATAGAGATGATGTTCATTCCCTTCATGAGTGGTGAGTTTTGCTTTAATCAGAATGTCTTGTCAAACTTCTCTTCAGACACAGAATCTGCATGTTGTACTAAGATCAATTAAGCCTGGTTCCTATCAAGTGAGTATCTACACGCCTTTTTCTCTCTTACACAAATGTATAAACTAACAACACTGAAGCTTAAGGTAACACTTCTAATCAATAAATGTTTATGTCTGTGTTATTCCAGAAAAAAAATATTTTAAACCTGCTGCTTGACATCCGGGCAAACACAGTCGATTGAAACATTGGCGGATTTTAGGGGGAAAAAAGGAGTCTACACCTTCGTAAAACACGTGCCTTTGATACTCTGGTAGGTTTTTAAGTTCTGCAAGTGCTCAATGGCTCATCACAACATGTTTCTATTTGAGTTCCTATGAGGAGTTTAATCAACTGTTGTACATTCATTTTAACAGGTTCTTCACGCTCCAGCCGTCGGAGGACAGAACACGTCTGTCCAGAGTATTTGACAGGTACGTTTCTCCATACAGAACGTGTGTGTGTGTGTGTGTGTGTGCGCGCACGTTAAGGTGGTTTTTGTTTTTTGAGATCAGAGTCTATTCTTCTGTTTTTCAGAACTCGTCTGGGCTTTGCAAGATTAAATTATGTATAATTTAATATTGGCAAATCTGAAGTTTTCACTAAGTTTCACAAAGTTATTTCTATCTGTTGACTAATGAATTTTTTTTTGTTTAGGCTTCTCAGTGCTGCCACACTCATCTCAATATCAAAGTCAAGAGCATTAAAAGGTAAAGCCATATGTCTAAAAAGAAAAGGGTTTCAACTCCTACATTCTCTAAAACAACTCTTGCAAGTTTCACATTTGACATTAAAAATTCAATAATGTTTCACCACAAAAGGTTTTATAATTTTAGGTTTTAGCAGTTACATTTCTTGCTGTGAAGTGTATTTTATGAAAATTTAAATTTTTAAATTATATTTAAAATGTAAATCTAAACGGCAAAAACTATATTGCCATTAATATGGTAATTTGTGCCTTAAAATTGGAGGAAAAATGAATAAAGTTCATCAACTGTCCATGGCAATTTTAGCATTTATTGTAATATTTTACATATTTTATGTAATATACATGCATTTAATGCAATATACATATGGTTTACTATCATAAGGACTTGGTAAAATGACTGTAGATTGTCTAAGATTTTTAATAATTTCTCTTTCTGTCACCTGTGCAGATGCAGTGATGAAGTTAGTTCCAGGCTCTACGGAGGATTTCATCAGGGCAACCTAAAGCGTGCATCATGGAGGAGTCACCCAGAACACCTAGATCTCGTTTCAGTAATATCTGTTGCAAATAGTGTTGATTTTTTTTTTTACTGCATATTATTGAAATTGTACATGCTTGCTACTGCAGTGTTGTTCTTTCAAGGTTGCTTTTGGTTAAATTTTTTTTGGCATGATAAGTGTATTTTAGAAAGCTTTTCACACTGCTATATAAGCTATAAAGTTGTGTAAACTGTATAAGTTGCTATGTGAATATAATAAATGAAGGCTCCTTGATTTAAATTGTTGTTCTTCTATGTGCCTGCTATTAAAGATGAAATTGAAGTTAAATTCATAACAGTAGTGATCTACTGTAGTTAAAATAAAGGAAAAGTTAAATATTAATATAAAAATGAGGTCCTGAGCAAAGACCTAGTTTAGACCATTAAAAGACCTTAAAAAGACGCCCAAATTAGGTCGGTCCGAAACGTCTACACAAGTAACGTTCTGGATCTCCAGGGTACCAATTTAGGACGGTCGGAAAAGACGTCTAAATCACGTCTTTTAGACTTCTCATTGCGCAGTGGGAATAAACAACAATACAATGGCAAAAACCAAAAGCTGTAGGTTGTGTCTTTGTGTAAAGAAAGGTTATGATAATGAATAAAAGTAAAACAGTAAACCACAATAAAAACAGTACAAAAGCAAAACAAACAGAACAGCTGTGTGTGTGTGTGGGGGGGGGTCTGCTCCACAATTAGTTTGCTTTGACCAATCAGAGAGCAATGCATCCAAATTTGTGTCATGAAGATTTGTAGTCGCACAGACGAGAACTGAGCGTGAGCGTGTGTTGATTCGAGCGCAAGCGCATAGACACGAGCGCACACGCTCAATTTAAGCTGGGCTCGCTAAATTTGAATTGCACTCACTCAAATTGAGGTTTCTCGCTCGCAAATCTATTTGGTACTAAATTAATCCCCTAGTCAGTCAGTAAGAAATTGACAGTGGGAGAACTAGTGACATATAAGGTGGCTGGTGAATGATTGTCGTTTATTTCGGGGCTCATTCAAAATGTCCAGAGGTGCCTTCTTCAGCAGAGCTCCTCAGTGATGTGAACACCAGGGAACTTAAAGCTGCTTTCTTTAAAGGTCATTTTACGACTGGAATTTCAAAGTGGATTGAAATCAAAATTAAATCCTGCTTTCGATAGCTTAAAACGAAGGATTATTTATAAAAGTTTCTAAATTGAACTCAATTGAACTTATGGTAATAATCTGTCCAATTAGATTTTTACTAATAACCTTTTCACCACATTACAGTATTTAATTCACACACCAAGTTACTATATCAATTCCAAATTCTGCACATCAAAACTACAAACATCCAATATCACAATATCACTCAATCGTACAATAAGTATGTTGTTTCGGGACGAGTCTCCAATTGATACGACTCTCTGCTCATCGTTACAATCCGGGGCTTTAGGCAGCTGCACATGAGAAAATAATATTATATAGGAGGAAGGAAAAAAAAAAATTAACGACTTGACATAAAAATGAACGATTGTGATGGGCAATAAGGTGAAGTGTGCAATAACCAGACAAAGACACATATCAGTCATTTTCTAACAGTGAAATATGTAAGAAAATCAAACACACTACACACGTCTTTGGGTAAACCAAACCGGTGCGAGGCGTGAGCGGAGCTGGAAAGCAAAGAAAATAATAAAACAAAATAAGCCTATTTAAAACAAAATAAGCCCAGAGGAAAAAAAAAAACAAGTTTTTTTTTTGACAAAAAACACTATAGCTCAATTGGTGAAGGCTCAATTCAAATATCTCTCGAACTAAAAGGGATTAAGATGTAACTAAACTCATAAAAAAAGACAGTTCCCAACAGTTCCCAAAGAAACATTTTCAAAATTTAAAAAAGACGTTAATTTACATCTAGCAAGTCGATGTAAAACATACACTATTCCATCAACCATGAAGACTGAAAGAAGGACACTTTCTTGAGTGGGGCAGTCAACTACATGAAATACTTTTCAAAAACAAACTTAATTCATCAAAAAATATTGACAATAAGTACAAAACATCTTGTTCCTTTCGATAGGGAACTGAGGATACACTAGGGGTGCTTTCACACCTGTGGTTCGGTCACTCATTGGCCAGACGTGTCCTTTTAATATTTCCTAAACTGTACCGTGCATTCCCTAAACTGAAACCTTATTCGGGGCCGGGTCGCGGGGACAACACCCTCAATAAGGAGGCCCAGACTTCCCTTGCCCCAGCCACGTTCTCCAGCTCTTCCGGAAGAATCCCAAAGTGTTCCCTGGCCAGCCGGGACACTCTCCAGCGGGTCCTGGGTCTGACCCCGGGTCTTCTCCCGGTAAGGCATCAGATGTCCAAACCACCCCATCTGGCCTCTCTCAACCCGGAGGAGCAGCGGCTCTACTCCCAGCTGCCCTGAATGGCAGGAACTCTGAGTGACAGCCCAGCCACCCTGTGGAGTAATCTCATTTCAGACCGATGCAGCGTCCTGATTATCACAGACACAGCACTGATCTCCCGTTCCATCCTTCCCCACTTTGTGAACAAAACCCTGAGATACTTAAACTCCTCAACTTGGAGAAAGACCCTGTCCCTGACCTTCAGGGGGCACTCCAACCTTTTCTGGTTGAGAACCATGGCCTCGGACTTGGAGGCGCTGATTTCCATCCCGGCTGTTTCACATTCCGCTGCAAATCGATCACTTGAGAGTTGCAGAGCACGTTGCGACGAAGATAGCACGACCACGTCATCCGCAAAAATCAGAGACTTGATCGTCAGGTCACCGAACCGGATCACACCGCTGCCTCATCTGCGCACAGAAATTCGGTCCATAAAAGTTATGAACAAAATCGATGACAAAGAGCACGGCCTTAAGGTGATCGAGGCGGATCTCATCCACCCCCAGAGCCCGGACGCCTGGGAGCTTTTGACCACCTCGCCGACCTCGGCCCCGGAGATAGGAGCACCCATCCCTAGTTCCAAAGGCTCTGCTTCCTCCTCGGAAGACGTGTTGGTGGGAATGAGGAGGTCTTCAAAGTACCCCCACCCCCCAATTCACAACGTCACAACTGGCGTCCACCAGCGAGTTCGGAGATTGCAGCCACGACAGGCACCGATGACCTTGCGACCACAGCTCTGGCTTGAAGCTTCGACAATGAAGGTGTGGAACTGAGTCTATTCGGACTCAATGTTGAAAGTCTGTCTGTTCGGGTCAGTATTGTTTGAGAAACCTTGAGACACTCAATCAAAATCTCAAACACAAAAATGTCTCACCAGTGTGTCCTCAAGTGACGATTCAGACCTGTAGCTTGTGTGAAACTCTTGTCACACTGAGAACAGGAGAACGGTCTCTCACCAGTGTGACTCATCGTGTGAAGCTTAAGATCTGATGGACGTGCATAACTCTTGCCACACTGAGAACAGGGGAACAGTTTCTCACCAGTGTGAATCTTCATGTGAAGATTTAGATCTGATTGACGTGCGAAACTCTTGCCACACTGAGAACAGGAGAACGGTTTCTGACCAGTGTGAATCATCATGTGAAGCTTAAGACCTGATGGACGTGTGAAACTCTTGTCACACTGAGAACAGGAGAACGGTTTCTCACCAGTGTGAATTCTCATGTGAAGATTTAGAGTTGATGTACTTGAGAAACTCTTGCCACACTGAGAACAGGAGAACGGTTTCTCACCAGTGTGAGTCCTCACGTGTTTAATAAGACTTTGCGTTTGTGAAAAACTCTTGTCACACTGAGAACAGGAGAATGGTTTCTCACCAGTGTGAATCCTCATGTGAATCTTTAAATGACTAGCTCCAGTAAACGTCTTGTCACACTCAGGACACTTGTGTTTCCTAGTTTTTTTGTGAGTTTGCAGGTGTATACTGAGTTCTTCTTCAGACGGAAACACCTTTTGACAGAAATGGCAGTGTTTTGCTGTTGTGTGAGTTTGGAGTGAACTGCTTGAAGAAACATCTCCATCATGAACGAAAGCAGAACCTGTTCCATCTTCTCTTGTTTCTTCTGAAGAACTCTTTTCTGTCTTTAAACCACTCATACATTCTTCTTCGTTTGCACTGTTGAAAAGCTCCAGGTGTTTGATCTCCACTTCACATGGTTCTTCTTTTTCCTTCTTCACCTCCTGCTTCAAGGCTGCAAATAAGAAAATCAAACTATCAAAACAGGCAATACCATATTTAATCACTTATAAGATCACTTTACCAAATTACTTGAATTTCACCTTACTGGTATTCTGCTTAGAACAGTTTATAAGATGGAAAAAAGGAAAGTGGGTGACAATAAAAGTGAACAAAAAAGTAAATGTCCTTAGACAAGTAACTGCTACCCCACATGCCCCCCGGGTGCCACGGCTTAAACTGCCCACTGCTCCGGGATTCTGCTGTGTGTTCACCTCACTGGATGGGTTAAATGCAGAGCACAATACCGGTATAGTTCGCCACATGAAAAATCTCACTTACTTAACTTTAAATACGGTATGACGCAACTGTGAAATGTAATTGGGTTCACATTCAGTCTGATGTCACATAAAAAGTACAGTAGTTTTGGTGAGTGACTGCATTTCTGATCACTCTCTAGTTTCCGGTTTTAATAAATATGGACATTCCAGCTGTGATCTCACCGCAATATCGCTCTTGTAGACTCATTTCAGAGATTTCATTGTAGATTAATTTCAGCACTAAAGATAACTTTATAAAGTTTTTCTGATCTTAGCATACTGATTTATACCTCGGAAAGAACAGAAGAGCTTGAGGATATGACTGCAGCCTTAAATCTTACTCTGTCAAGTACTTAGAATGTTGCCTCTCTTAGGGAAAAAGAATAAACATGAAAAACAAAGTTCTATGCTACACAAATGAACTAAAAGCCCCCTCAAAGCTCCAGTAGAAAACTAGAAAGGAAATGGAATAAAACTAAACTAAGCTTTTGGCTGTGCCTCGGATAATGGTATAGTCTCATATAAACAGGCCCTAAAATCCAGAAGAGCAACATAGTCTAGTAAAAATCTCTGTAAATCAGAATAATCCTCGCTATCCGTTTAAAATTGCAGCTCAGTTAACGAAGAAAAAGGGCATGGTAGACTCCACAATCCCCCCAATGTTCACTAGTATTACCTTTATCAACTCCTTTAATGACAAAATTACTAATATCAGAATGAAGATTGCATTAACACCTACTAGCCCACAACGTGTTATACCGAAAGTAAACCAAGCCGCCGTCAAGCTCAGCACATTCAAACAGCCACGCTGAGCTCACTGAGATTATAACCAAGACCAATGACGACTTCCGGCTTACTCGACCCTATACCAACTGTATAGGAAATCCTATCCTTAGTAATCGAACCAACCTTGAATCTAATAAATTTGTCATTAGTTTTAAGTTACATGCCACAAGTGTTAACACAGGTCGCCACAAAGCAGGGGTGGGCGATATGAGTTCAAATTAATATCCCGGTATTTTTTAGTGTACAGACGGTATCGATATTATATCACAGTATTGTGGGGGGTGTTTTTATTTAAGTTAATTAAAGTTAAGATAAGTACAAAATTAAAACGCAAGGGGAAACCTGGAGAAGCAGCTGTCATTTAATAATACTGTATATCTATTAAAAGTAGACATTTATTTATTAAAGTAGACAAACCAGGCATTTATTTGAAAAAACATTTAAATGAAATGGCCTGCCGTCTATCTTTTAAGAGAGTGCAAGCGAGAGAGAGAGAGAGAGAGAGAGAGAGAGAGAGATAGATAGACAGTGACAGTGAGAGAGAGAGAGAGAGAGAAAGAGAGAGAGAGAGAGAAAAGACAAAGATAGACAGTGAGAGAGAGAGAGAGAGAGAGAGAGAAACAGAGAGAAAGAGACAGAGAGAGAAAGACAGAAATAGACAGTGACAGTGAGAGAGAGAGACAGAGACAAAGAGAGAGAGAGAGCCAGCAATTGAGAGCAGAGCCAGAACGTTTCTCGCTTTCTCTCTAAATCTAAAGTTGCGTGAAACCAAGGTTAACAAACGAAAACAAACTTTGATCAAAATAAAACAAGCAGAATTTTCCCGTGCGTTATACGGGTATCGCGCTCGCCACTCTAAAAAACCGGCACGTTACAGACATGGAGCGGCACAGCGCATGCGCAATGCATTCGCCTCGCGGGTGATCTATTAATTCAGTTTCTTACGCTTTCTGTATCCAATTAACAATGTATCCGTGTCGTAATTAAAAGCTGTAACGAAACACATGTATTTTACTGTATTAAAGTGTTAATACAGGTAAAGGTAAAGATAAATTCATGAATCTAGCCTCAGGGGTTGCAAGCCAGTTACTTCTGTGTTGGTCCCAAGCCCGGATAAATAGAGAGGGTAGCGTCAGGAAGGACATCCGGCGTAAACTTGTCAAACGTGAACCATGCGAGTCGTTCAAAGAAACTTCATACCGGATCGGTCGAGACCCGGGTTAACAACGACCGCCACCGGTACTGTTGACTTACAGGGTGCCGGTGGAAATTGGGCTACTGCTGGTCAAAGAAGGAGAGGAGGCAGAAGGGTGCGTGAACAGAGAGAGAAGAGGAAGGGCAGGAGCATAGACCTGAGAATAGGGACTCTTAACGTCGGCACAATGACAGGGAAAGGTAGAGAGCTGGCAGACATGATGGAGAGAAGGAAGGTAGATGTACTGTGTGTGCAAGATACAAGGTGGAAGGGCAGCAAAGCACGTGGTGTTGGAGGAGGTTACAAACTGTACTACCATGGTGTGGATAGGAAGAGAAACGGGGTAGGAGTGATCCTGAAGAAGGAGCTGGGGAGCAATGTGCTAGAGGTGAAAAGAGTATCAGACAGGGTGATGAGCTTAAAGCTGGAAGTTGAAGGGATGATGGTGAATGTAGTCAGTGGGTATGATCCACGAGTGGGCTGTGAATTAGAAGAGAAGGAGAGATTCTGGAGTGAGTTTGATGAGGTCATGGAGAGTATTCCCAGAGGGGAGAGACTGTTTGTTGAAGCAGACTTCAATGGTCATGTTGGTGAGGGGCACAGAGGTGATGAGGATGTGATGGGCAGGTTTGGGGTGAATGAACGGAATCTAGAAGGACAGATGGTGGTAGACTTTTCTAAGAGGATGGAAATGGCTGTAGTCAACACTTACTTCCAGAAAAGAGAGCAACACAGAGTGACATACAAAAGTGGAGGTAGGAGTACACAGGTGGACAACATCCTATGTGGACGAGGCCATTTGAGAGATGTTAGTGACCGCAAAGTGGTGGTAGGAGAGAGTGTAGCCAAACAGCACCGCATGGTCGTGTGTAAGATAATGCTTGTGGTCAGGAGGAAGAAGAATAGAGGGAAGACAGAACAGAAGACCAAGTGGTGGAAGTTAAAGGATGAAGGAGCTTGCGAGGAATTCAGGCAGAGATTGAGACAGGCTCTGGGAGATCAGGAAGAGCTGCCTGATGACTGGGAAACTACAGCAGAGGTTATCAGGGAAACGAGTAGGAAGGTGCTGGGTGTTTCATCTGGTAGGAGGATAGAAGATAAGGACACTTGATGGTGGAATAAGGAAGTACAGGACTGCATCCAGAGGAAGAGGTTGGCAAAGAAGAAGTGGGATCTAGAAAAGACTGAGGAAAATAGACAGGAGTAAAAGGAAGTGCAGCGCAGAGTGAAGAGGGAGGTGGCGAAGGCCAAACAGAAAGCATATGATGAGCTGTATGACAGGTTAGACACAAAGGAAGGAGAGAAGGACTTGTACAGGCTAGCCAGACAGAGAGATAGGGATGGGAAGGATGTACAGCAGATAAGATGGTAAATGTACTAACAACCCAGGAGAGTGTGCGGAGAAGATGGAAGGAGTATTTTGAGGAGCTGATGAATGAGGAAAATGACAGGGAAAGAAGGGAGGAGGATGTGGATGTTGGTGAGCAGGAAATAGCAGACATTAGTAGAGATAAGGTGAGGAAGGCTCTGAATAGGATGAAGAGCGGAAAGGCTGTCGGTCCTGATGATGTACCTGTAGAGGTGTGAAAGTGTCTAGGAGAGTCAGCGGTAGAGTTCTTAACCAGTTTGTTTAACAGGATTCTAGAGAGCGAGAAGATGCCTGAGGAGTGGAGGAAAAGCGTTCTGGTGCCGATTTTTAAAAACAAGGGTGATACGCAGAACTGCAGCAACTACAGGGGAATAAAGCTGATGAGCCACACAATGAAGCTGTGGCAAAGAGTAGTGGAAGCCAGGCTTAGGAAGGAGGTAGAGATTTGTGAGCAGCAGTATGGTTTTATGCCCCGCAAGAGCACCACTGATGACATTTTTGCTTTGAGAATGTTGATGGAAAAGTACAGAGAGGGTCAGAAGGAGCTGCATTGTGTCTTTGTGGATTTAGAAAAGGCATACGACAGGGTGCCGAGGGAGGAGCTGTGGTACTGTATGAGGCTGTCGGGAGTGGCAGAGAAGTACGTCAGAGTAGTCCAGGACATGTACGAGAGGAGTAAGACGATGGTGAGA
>MU204349.1:13379915-13396935 GCA_017309775.1 Paedocypris sp. Pulau Singkep
CATTTATAAGCTAGTAAATTGTGGTGAGTTGTGTTCCAGTGGTAGGGGACTCCGCTTAATTGGGCCAAATCGGGACACTTAACAAAAACAAAAAGTGGACACTTTAAACCTTTCTGGAGTCACTTTCTGTACATTTTTGTATTTCACTCACTTCTACGTTATTCAACTATTGTTTTATCTTAGAATTCAACTGTATTGTTTTATCTTCTTTTATTTTGTATTTTTCTTCATATTGCATATTTTATCTTTATATCTTGTTTTTATCGCATTTATATTTATCATTTTATTGTATTTCACTACATTGTATTCACTATTTAAATGCAGAGAAAAAAATTTCCCCATGAAGGACTAATAAAGGTTAAATTTATTATTATTATTATTTATTGTATTGTATCAGCACAAAACTACTGTTTCTTTAAAAGGTGCAACTTGTTAAATGAAAGCCGAACAACATAAATTTGAGCATTGAAAGAACTTGACCCGTTCTCTTCAGCGACTGATTCTGAACATAGTCATCAACTTTATTCCCAGTATGTCTCATTCTACGCCATCAGAGCATCTTTTCACTGCCAATGACAGCATTGTCACATGTGTCTGAAATTCAAACAATAATTAATTTTCTAGTTTTCATTGTTTTAATGAAAAACATTTTAAAACTGATGAGCTAGGCTACATGTTTCTTACACCCTCATCACCCGGTCAAACACCGGGGAAAAAAAAAAAAAAGAGAAGGCAAGCATGAGAATGTAACTAGAGGAATTGATTAAAGGCAGAATTCGAGAATACGAAAAGAAGGCGCAGAGAAAGTTTCAGCACGAGTGGAAAACTGAAGAGGAGATGGAGGAAGAATTGACTTTACTGGAGTTATGAATCCTATGCAATAAGATTGTTCTCTTTGCATTAAACCTACCTTTCAAAATTAATTGATGGATACATTTTTTTCTCCAAGCAAACGGTTTATATTTTTGCGATTATTGCGATCTCTTCCCGACGCGTCAACATGGGCCAGTGAAGCCCAAAAGCCCGGCCAGTGGAAACATTCCCTTATTCGGTATTAGTACAGTGACAAAAAAAACCTTGGAGAACATTCGAGAACACACCAGCTCTACACAAAAACTCGCTAGAAAATATCTGCCACTGCGCTTGTGAAAAAATACGTCATTAAAAACAGATGAAATACATTATCACATGAACGCATTGACTGCATGTACCTCAGGGTGTCGACAATCTCGCTACCTTTCACTTTTAAACTAGATAAAGAGAGAAAAGAACACCGACCTGTTTTCTCCTCAGTGAGTTCGGTCGCTTCATATTCTCCGGTTTCTTCACTTTCCGCTTTAATCACGCGCATCTTTACAGCGTCACGAGCTCAAACCCAGTAAAGATCCGCCGAAGACTGAGAAAAAACGGTTCCACGCGTCTTTACAAAGAAACGACTGCGGCAGTTCCATTTAACAAGTTATGTTCTGGACTGGAGCCGCGCAGTTTTAGAAAGCGTCATCTTCTGGTTGTTGTTTTCATGCCGCGCAACAGCGCCACCGTCTGTCCCGGAGTGTGGATCTTATTCGCTCTGGAATCCGGCGTTTTGGTGCATCACCGCCGCCTCAGCTCCGGAGTGTGAGGTAAGGAAGAGGAGGGGAAAAAAACTCCTTCTCCCTTTAATTCTTCAAATCTTTTCGGTTAGTTGTGTTTCTTCTATAAAACTTAGTACTATTCTGGTCTTTTCCCTCCTCTCTGCGTGAAGTATTCCCTCTAAAGTGAACTGTTCCCATATCTCTTGCAGTTCATGTTCCACTGACTCCTCTTCTCCACATGCATTAGATGTTTCCCTAGTCCCTCGAGTGTTTTGTTTAATTAACAGTGTTCTAGCCTTTTTACTTCATCTTGTCGGTTTCTTTCTTTCACTCTTGCCTTATACACTCTTCCCTTTATCATTGGAAGTGTCTCCCTTTACTCTCCCTATCCTATTTGTCCTGCCACTTTTGATCAGCTTATCATTACACTGTATTCTTATCTGTGCTGGTACGCTACTGTGACCATGTGGTGCAAAACAACTTCTGACAAAACAAAAAAATTGTATCCGTAACAAATTATTAGTCCTATACTCTTTTCTAATGAATTAATAAGTAGATTAATTAATTATGAATATAAAAAAAGTGTTCTACATATCAGCTCTTCTGTTATAAATATACAGTATATATATATAAAAAAAATATAGATTTATTTATATATATATATATATATATATATATATTTATAATATATATCTTTTCTCTCTTTAACTAGCTTAAAAGTGAAAGGTAGTGAGTTTTTATATTCTAGAAATTTTATCTAGAAAAATACATGTATAAAAGCTGATTAACACAAGGAGTTCGATGTGCTTGCTTAATGTGAAGTCAGGAAACCAAATCTTAATTGTTATAAAATAAATACAATAACATATATACATATTCATATTTGTATAAATGTAAACGCTTCAAGGATATTAAAAGAATATCCGGTCCAGTATTGTTTCAAAACAGGAAGCTCAGTTTCATTCTGAAATCATTTTAAGCGTGTTTGAAATGTTCCTTTGGAGAAGCGCGAAACCCGGACATTTTCGTAAATTTATAAAAGCCGTCCGGACGCCCCAGACACAAGGTAGAAAAAGGACTTGTCCGGTGAAACGAGGACGCTTGGTCACCCTGTGTCTTGGTTCCACCTCGTGCAGAACATCCCGTCTGGCTTTTGATTGATGATCAAATACTCGCTAATACAGACTGAGAATCTGTGCATATCAGGACTTTTCCTTGTTCATTTTCCTCCTGCATGAAACATTGCCATTATCTCGACTCCACACACCGACAGCTTATCTGATGTTCTCTTTGTTTATTCTCACTCCTTTCTCTGGGATTGCCACCTCAAATCCTGTCTTTTCCGTGTCCGGGTCTTTTGATCCATCTGTGTATATTACCACAAATTCGTTGTAAATTTTTCTTTTAAAGTTAATTTCCAAGTTAAGTCCTTTGAAAAATTCCCTCCTCTTTTCCACAGCGCCCCGTCATCTGCAAATAAGGATTACATATAGACGACACTTCCGTTCCGGCCGGTTGTTTTGGGAAATTCTGCGACAGTGAAGATACGTTTATAAATAACAGTGGACTTTACCTGAGCATAACAGTCTATTATTTACCAATCAAAAGTGGATGACAAAAGAACAGTGGAGCAGAGACACGTTTCTGGGAGCAAACGTTAGTGTAGGAAATAACAACAAGATGTATAGAAGGGTATGTCTCCGAAAAGACTGACTCAATATTAAAGTGCAATTATTCTCAAGAAATGTAAAAGCTGCATAGTGCCACATTTCACTAGTACAACTTTATAAACGGAAATTAAATATTGCTCAATATTAACATTTTCTCTCTCTCTCTCTCTCTCTCTCTCTCTCTCTCTCTCTCTCTCTCACACACACACACACACACACACAAACACTTATAAATCACACATACATATACACACATGGCCAGTTACACTATTTTCCATTTTTAAAATTAATCTAATTTGAGTGTAACTTTTGGGCATTTATCGTAGCCTAAACATAGCCTTATGACATGCCTAAACCAATCAACCATGTTTTCATCCGATCGTGGAAGCGCAAGTCTTTGCAAAGGAAGTATTTAAGTCTACTATTTACAGATAATTGTGAGCGCGATGTTCAGGTAAGACGTGTCCCTTATGTCAGGGCACGAAAGATCAATGAAAACAAGAAAATGTTTATAATAATAACACATGTAACAATCTCCAACACTAAATCACGTGATAAAAAAATGTAAGACGCTTCATTTTTACACACATTACGCCTCAAAATCCTCAAAACTAGTAAAGCGAATTTTTAAAAGAATATAATTTCAGGGCTAAAATTTGAGCACTAAAATAAACTCCGGCAGCTCTCTAATGTGAAGTAGTCCAGGAATGCTTTATTACACAGAGTTTGCACAGACAGTGAGTTGGAGTTAATTTTATTAGTGTTATATTGGTTTGAGCTGCTGGAAATGGACGGCAAACACACTTTTCCCGTAGAGTCTCTTCAGTCTATTAAAACAGCGCTGACATTTAAGCGGACGCCCTTGCTTAAAGAAAGATATGAAAATAGAATTGACAGTACATTTCGGCACACCGCTGACACACAACGCACAACACAGAGTTTGCTTTTCAGAGATTCACACACGGAGATGTGCAACACACAAAACATAAAGAAAATTAGAAACACTGTCCAATACTGGCTCCACCAATCACAGAGTAGATTTGGGCGACAACCAATCACGGAAGAACAAAAAGGACCGAAATCAGCCAATCAGAACACCACCCCAAAAAAAAAAACCAATCTTGATTAAAATCGAAGTGCAACATTTAGACAAATATGCAATTTCATCAAAAAAAAAAAATAAATAAATAAATACAAAACAATCAGGTTATAAAGAAACAAAAATATATAATTCTTCTGCTGTGATTTCAAAACTGAATTTAAAATTCAAAAGACAAAACAAGGAGAGACAGAGAAAAGGGTGAGAGAAACACAAACCAAAAAAAGAAAAACCCCATTTGCCCAAACAAAATCATAAAAGCCGGACTTATAAAACAAGTCCTTAAAATAAAGCCATTTATAACAACGGAATGTTCGGTTTTGCTTTCAAAATCCTTTGCTTGAAATTGCATCTATGAACACACACCATGCGTTTAAAAATATATTGCACCAAAACGAATGAACGTCTCTCCGACGAGAAGCGGAAATCTGCCGATTTCACCCGACGGGGAAGCTACAGCGTCAACGCACAAATCTCTTCATTAAGGCGGATTCTACGCATCGCACTGAAACAGTCTTCGGTATCGATTCTACATGAAACAAACACGCGTGTGAACGCCAAACCTCCACTGCGCCGAGTTTGACAAACAGAAAAGCCACGGTTCCACTCAGTTCCCTGTCTACCTGCCACGCTGGGCAAGGGAACGTCATGTAAACTATTGTGCCATCGTGGCTCCTAATAACCACCTGGAAGGATTTGGACCATTCCGATTCGGTGAAGAGCGAGCTGAAAGTCGCACTGACTCCCGGGTCACGGCACCAAAAAGGCACCAGTCCCAGCAGGACACTCGTATTTTAAAGCAAGAGGAGTGAGGTTCACACACACACACACACACTAGTGAACAGCCGTTACAAAAGCAAAGGCTGCAGTGAAGCGGCACCAACTGTGCTTAACTCCGCCCACCACATCCAACCATTGGATGGCGATATATGCAAATGCCTTTGATGAAACGGCAAATGTGTTTCAGCGCCATAAAATCGGTTTGTCCGCCGCCTCAGTCCGGCATTAAGGTGCATAGGTTGATTCAGATCGCGAGAACCGTTAGTGACAAGCTGACCACGAAAACGAAAACTGCATCGACACAGTGTCCTCCAGACTGCAGAACGGAAAAGCAAAGGCAAGAAGAGAGCGGGCACTCGCTGCCACCAGGATCGGGCGCCACAGTCACGTGTTTTATTGGACCGAACGCTTTAGAGTCAGAAAACGATTCCTCGGTTCTTGGCGCTCGAGGACCGTGTGCTGTTGACTGCTGTGAGATCACCTGACTTCACCTGGATTTGCTTGTCTTCCTTCGTTGAGCGCGGAGAACCCGTCGCGCTCAGCTCAGTGACTTCTGCGTGTACTTCAGCACTCGTGGAGAGCGCGAGTGAAGCTTGATGAACAGCTCCGGGAACTTGTATTGGGGAAACAGGGTCTCCAGGTAGCCCTCCAGAAAAACACACACCAGGCGACGGTTAAGAGGCTGGTGCTGGAACATGTCAAAGACGCGTAGAATGCCCTTCCGAGTGGTGTCTGCGCCAATAATGTGCTTCAGTTCGTCTGGAGGTAGAGGGAAAAAAACAAACAGTTACAGTACCCCCACCTACGACTGTCCCAAATAACACAAATCCTAACGAAAATAACTAATGTCGCCGCAAAAATGTCGTCCGAAGTATTCAAGTTCCAAAATATTCTACACATCTGGACTCTGGCATGCTTTACTCAAACTATCCCCCGGCACATTAGTGGTAAGAACAAAAACTGTTACAGTGGCACCCCCACCTACGATTGTCCCAAATAACAAAAATCCTAACGAAAATTCAATTCAATTCAATTCAATTTTATTTTTTTATTGTTTAGTCCAAAATCCATCAATAGACATCCCCCTGCTTATTAGTGGTAAGAAAAAAAAAACTGTTAGGGATACAGTTATGTGCCCAATTATGTGTCCTAGATAACAGAAATCCTGAGTAACGAAATGTGTCGCCGCAAAAATGTCGTCCGAAATTCGAATCAGAAAGTTCCAGAATATTTTCTAACTATTTTACACGTCTGGACTCTTGCATGCTTTACTCAAACAATTCCCCTGCATAATAGTGATGAGAAACAAAATCTCGCTTCACAGTCTTGTCACTACAACATTTGTTCTATCGTATAGTGAAATAACTTTGTAATGAGAAACGGTATTTTCCCGACGATGCCCTTTGTAATGTGAAATTTTTGTTAATTGAGACATTCGTAAAGTGAGGTACCACTGTATTTGTGTGAGAGAGGCATAATTCGGTTAGTGTTTGAAATATATCTAAGATCAAGACCCTTCCTACAAAAAATATGTCTGAACTTGGATGATAAAACGCATTCAATTTGCCGATACCACTTTTTTGGAAATCGAGTACGAAACATGATTTAAATTGACAGGTTTAGTCATAAAAATGAACTAAGCAAGGGGATAGATTGGAATTAAGAACATTTATTTAAAATAAAAAACATTCTGTATGCAACATGTTACAGAATAAATATAAAGAATATATTAAAGGTATATTATGAGTATAAAATAATAAATGAAAAAAAAAAAATTAACTGTGACCGTGCAACTCAAGTAGTTTTTTTTCCCAGTTTGTTGTAAACTCCTTTGGGCAGCACAAGGGGGACTAAAAATAAACCTTCGCTATTTAGTGCACAATATTGCAATATTGCAATTTTCTCTCTTGAGAGAAGAGTTTAATAAAACGTTGTGTTTTAGTGGTTACTATGTTTTTAAGTTCTACAGAAAGCTGTAGACATCAGTAGTAGAACTGCTAAAGAACTTTCTTAGTTCAAAGTACAAATGAGAATATATAATCAAGTCCAATTTTAAAAAGGTGTCTGACAGTTTAAAACAAAAAGATTTTTTAATTTTTGATATAAAATGAAACTTCAAATACCATAACCAATACCAGTAAAATGTTAAATCACTTTATATTCGTCTTTTGGTACTGTTTTTTTGAATACATGTTTAAATGCAAATAAATACTATTATATGTTAAATACTAAGTAAAAAACTAAAATCTGAAAAATTAATCTTGGTAAAATGATAAAACGTAGACCGGTCCGTGACGACAAAAAGCTGGGAGACCACTGCGTTAATGCATTAACTTTTATGTGCATTGATATTGATAACGCAGAGAAAACAGTTTGTGTCGCCACTTCACGTGACCACGCCCGTCACTGCGGAATCTGAACACGTCTCAAGTTGATTAAAGCTTCGTGTGAACCTGGCGTCAAAATCCCGCACTGTGAAAACGTCATCACTTGTGGAAGAAATCAGCGTTTCAACATGTCTCCGCACCTGGCATGATGCCCAGGAGAGTGGTCTTAGCGGCGACTCGCGTTCTCATGCGGATGCTTTTCTCTCGTCGCGGTGGCGTTTCGGCCAGAATCCCGTTTGGCCAGTAAGAGTCTCTGCAGAATCGGCAAAATGACAATCAAGCCGTGATGGAAAAACGCAACTCGCCATCACTTCACCTGAATCTCTTCACATAATCAGACACTTGCTCGGGAGACGTCATGTTGTCGACGTGGTCCACGATTTTCCTGCGTGCGGAAGCCAGAATGAGCCCGAGCTGGTGTGGACAGACAGGATGCGCTCACCTGTTGATCGTGTCTCCATACGTGGCTTTGATAAGCTGCTGCAGGAGGTTTTTGATGTTCCTCCTCAACCACTGGTTCCTCTCCTTCAGGTCAAACACTTCGTCCATCAGGAGCAACATGACCCGCAGTGGGATATTGTCGTCTACCTGCAGCGATAAACATTACGACTGTTGTGAAAAAAGAAACCCGGATTTTTCAGGCACGTAATTTAAAATAACTTAAAAAATACTACTTTTTCTTTCATTAACAAAACTTATTTTTGTCTTTTATCACTTCAATGTCATTTTACTTGATTAATAGTTAAAAAAATATATATTCTAGTCAGAAAAACTCCAACTCCCAGAACCCTTAGCGGCTTTTAGCATTAGGCTCCCATGAGCCTTTGAACGAAAGACTAAAGCCAGACTTTATCAGACATTAAAATCAGAACAGTATTGTTTTGCTCTGTGCAACAGACAGTGCAATTTGATTGCTTTTGAGTTTTGACTCCAGTGTTATTCATTTTTAACAACTTTTTCTCTGCTCTTACGCTTTTGCTTATGGTCTCGTTAGCCATTAGCAAGGTTTTAACTGATGCATTACGCTGTGTGTTCACATATTATTGACTGTATTTAGTTTATTAATAGTTTTTCCAGTGTTTTTTGTCCTTGTTACGTGTTGCGGCGTGTCTAATGTCTCTTTATTTCTGTTATTGAGTCAAAAAATGTTCATATGCACGTCTGCCTTTGGAATTATTATTTAGAGAAGAAAAAAATAGGACTCTAAATAAAAAAAAAATTGTTCAGACTGCATGAAAACATCCCTGACTTGAAATATGGAAAACTGAGCGCAAATTGAAATCGGCGATTATAAGCACTCCCCAAGTTTTTGAGCGTCAAAAATTGAGAAAAAACGGGTGCTTATATTCACATAAATACGGTATATTTCTTCCCGTATGTATCTACTTTGGCAGATTTTTTATTTAAAATGTTTACAATAACATCTACATTCAAAGGCAGCACTGTTATAAAAGGACACGTTTGAGAACTGAGTTCGAGACCCAGACAGGGCCTTTCTGTGTGGAGATGTCCAAAGTCCGGCCCGGGGGCAAAATGTTCGTAATCAAATTTTGACCGGCCCGTGACTTGATTCATAAAATGAATGTAATCCGGCCCGCGGCCAGTATTCAGTCCCTCCAGGATTCGCAATGGCGCAAATTCACGGAAATTCAGCGAAACCCCGCAAATTATTCGCAAATTCGACCAATCCGTGTGGTCCGTCACAGCACGCAGCAGTGTTTTCGCACAGAAGGTCTTCATTATAGTGATGGGAAGTTCGGCTCTTTTCATAGATTCACCTCGTTTAACTCTTTCAAACGCTCTGAGAGCGGTTCAGCGCGTGAACACACCATGTGATCTCAAACGAATACGGTTTGTTTCACCGCGCCCACCCGTGCTTGTAAAAAAAGAAATCAAAATCATATAAATTTTTTTATAAATCACTTTATTTGCATTTTAATATTATATCTGTTTTTTTCTTTTTTTTTGGAATTCATTTTTAAATAGAAACAAACACTATTTAATGTTAAATACTAAACTACCATATATACAAAAATGTGTATACCCTAAAATGTGTATTTTTTTTTCCCTGAGCCCGGTCCGGCCCCTTTGTCAAATGTTAGAGCCCAATGTGGCCCGCGAATCAAAAAGTTTGGACACCCCTGCTTTAAGTGTTTTTGGCTCCTTTGTACTTGTACTGAATATTAAAAATATAAGCAACGTTTAAACTCACGCAGTCCAATAAATCTACGCAATCAATAAAGTACAAGTACTACTACAAGTACAAATACTATGCTCAGTGTTTCAATGTCTAAAGAATTTTTTTCAGTTTCTTTACACGTTCCTCGTACTTTGTTTTTTAAGAATCAATTGTATTATACATACGTATACGTATTGTATATTTGCAACATTTATAAAAAAAAAAGTGCTGGGATTAGCTCCAGCTCCCAGGGACCCAGAAATGGAAAAGTGTTTCAGAAAATGAATGGATCTGTACAACTTCCTGTGGATTTTTAACTGGAGAAACAAAATTGTTTGTGTGTTTGTATGCATCTCTCTCGCACCAATAAATGGTAAAGCCTACCCACTCCCCACGACCCAGAAATGAATGAAGCAGTTTAGAAGCAAACTCAATGGATTGCATTTTATTATTTAGTACAGTGATACACCCCGACTTACAAAATTAATCCGTTCCGACGGCCGTTCCGTTAGCCGGGAATTTTGTTAGCTGAGCCGCACGAGTTTGTGAATTCAGACAAACATTTTTTTTTACAAGTGATAAACTATTGTTAATAAATATAATAAACACATGTTACAAAGTGGTTGTTTAAACCACTCTCTCTCTCTCTCTCTCTCTCTCTCTCTCTCTCTCTCTCTCGTTTTGTATGGCAAATTTTTTTCGCTACTCGGGACGAAATTTTCGCGCCAATGCATTTCGTTACTCTGGTTTTTTGTCAGTAAGTACATTCGTTAGTCGAGGTACCACTGTACTTCTATTTAATCCCAGTCATTGTGAGCTCTTCACTCCCACACAAATTCCTCGTAAGCGCAAAGGAACTTGACCATTTGGACTCACGTTGTCATCCAGCTGGGCAGAGACGCGGCAGTGTTCCGGATCAATGTCCGACTTTTGGATTAAAGGAGGCACCTGTGGATCAAACATCAAAGGTGAACATCAAAATGTAGCTAATGTGGCAATCTAGAGTTACAAAATGTCAGTTTGGTCTTCAAAACCGATTCTGGCCTAAAATAAAAAATCCAGTGGCAATGTGTGTGGAGGACAAAATGGCAAAGAATAAATAAGTTAATCTTTCCTCTCTAGAATAAATGTGCTCAAAGTTCTCTCAAAGAAACGCCAAAGTCATATGTGAGGGATGCCAATAGATTGGAAATTGATTGTTGCATTACACAATGAAAGGAAACACATACAAATATAAGCACCCCAAAAAAAAATTTTGTACACATTTGCTAAATTAGGTAAAATTTCACATAAAAATACTTATGAAAAACTTGTGACTCGTATCACTTTGATGTCGTTTTACCTAAATAATAGATAAAATATTTAGCTATCTCTATAACAGACGCTGTGTGAACTGTGAAGATGATTGTAGCAAAACATTTCTTTGTGCAGCAGACCGAGCGTTTTGATTGTGTCTGTTGCTTGGATTTTTCACTTGCCCGTGTTCTTCATTTTCGACAGTTCTTTTTCTGAAATGACGCTTTGGACTCATGTTTCTTCAATAAAAGCTTAAATACACACGTGCGCCGCTGCATAAAGACGTTTCCATTCATTTGTGGTTGCTTCTGGCTTGAAATACGGAAAAAAGAGCACTTATATTTACGCGCATATTTGAAATTGCCGATTATAAGCACCCCTTAAGTTTTTGAGCATCTAAAATCGATGCTTATATTTGTGTAAATACGCTATATAAAAATAGTTTGAAGTCTATAATAGAGTTGATTCTGAATAAAATGAGATTCACGATTTTGTTTGCGATTATTTTTTTGGATATTTTATTATTTTAAATATTTAACCCTAACAATCAGGTTGTCAAACAGCAATATAATAATACATATTACTCTTTGCTTTAAAAATCAATAAACGGAATGAAAAATATAATGTAATGTAAAAGTAATGTTGTAAAGAAAAAAAATCACCATTAAACAAAAAAAAAAAAACATTAAAAAATACAGCATCATGTACAGTTGAGGACCAAATGATTAGCTCTGTTTAAAAGCACTTTTGAAATACTTTTCAAACAATTATTATTTTGTAGGCGTGGCTAATAATTTTGACCTCAACTGTAGTCCTCTTTACAAAGTCGGTTACATTTCATTTTTAAGACCTTTGAGATGTGAAATTAAGACTTTTTAATACTTTTTTACTTATTTTTAAATTATTAAATGAAAGACTTTTTAAGGATCCGCGGATACCCTGTATAAATTGTATAAATGCTGGATTAAGATCGCAAGGGGGTATAATCAAGATCGCGATCTTTTAACGATTAATCGCGCAGCTCTAGTCTATAGTAATGTTTAATGTCTAATACAGTTCAGTCATTGTTTTCTGAAATGTCAAAATCTTTTTCTAGATTAGCTTTAGATAAATCAAAGGACAAAAAAAAAAATTATGAGCATCAGTGTTCTCTATGATTCTGCACCTTAAGTATGGATTGTTTAATATCCTGGCCGAGTTTCTCGGACATGCGGCCCATGTCTGCGGACACTTTGGACACTCCCTCAGCCAGGCTGTCCGGCAGAGACTTGACGGCGTTCGACACGTTGCGCATGGAGCTTCGCAGGGGGTTTACAAACGTGTCCATCTGTCCAGAGAGCAGATGTTAAAAGTTAGAAGAAAAAAAACAAATGTAACCAGACAACTCTTTTGTTAACAACGCAATTTGAAGATCACAAAAAAAAAAAAAAAAAAAAAAACACCAAGTGGAGGAAAATTTTTAATTTTGAGACTTTAAAATATGTGGCTGTCAGTTGAGTTTCGCATCATGAACATTTGAATTGTTGCTTTTAAGACACTTCACAATATCGATGCTCCGCATTTACAGTATTTACTCAAATACATGAACCCCCCTAATTTATTCAGGCATAATACATTTTCAAGGCAAATAAGTTTTTTTTTTCTTTTTTTTTTTACAATGCTGGTTAAATTCTGTAAATTTTCCTCCTAAAAATACAAATTCTTCTTTATTTCACAAACAGAGAAAACAGAAGCTCTCATCATTGGCACCCAGAACCAGATACGCTCATGCCCAATCTCAATCTATCAGTTTTTCAAACTCCACAACCAATCCATCTAAATCAGTAAGCATTCTCAGTGTCATTTTGGACAATCATCTGTCCTTTGACCAGCACGTCCAACGTATACGTAAGTCGGCCTTTTTCCATCTGAAGAAACATTGCTAAAATCCGCCCCTTCCTGTCGCTAAAGGCTGCTAAACGTCTTCTACACGCGTCCATCTACTCGAGACTGGACTACTGTAGCTCTCTCCTCATCAAGACCTCAGCAAGAAACATCCGCAAGCTTCAATCTGTTCAGAACAGTGAGAGAGACCACAAGAAGACAGCTCTGCTCGACAGACTTTCTCCAGCTACAACCTCCAGAATCTAAACTGAAAACCTTCTCAGCCACAGCACTCTCCACCTGAAGCTCTGAGGAAGACCATGGCATAAATACCTCAAGACCTGTCGCTTCAACCCAGCTGTTTACGACCCTCTCTAATTTCCTTCCTGTGGCGCTTTGAGATTTGTTTACAAATATAAAGCACCTTATAAATCTAATAAATTATTATTATTATTAGTTAAAATAATAATCACTGTATTTAGTTTAATCTTACTTCTTTCAGTGTTATTTTGTCGCTGTTAAATGTTGCGGCGTGTCGAATGTTTCTTTACTTTCCATTATTTAAAGACGAAAATCTAAAAAAAGACAAAATCTAAGATCTGGATGAAGTGATTAATATTAAATTGTGGATAAATTGCAGGGCCTTGGTAAAATTATCAAACGTCGACCGGTCCGTGACGACAAAAAGGTTGGAAACCACTGCGTTAATGCATTAAACTTTTAATGTACTTTTGATATATTGATAATACAGACACATAAATAGTTTGTGTCTCTACGTCCGTCGCTGCTGAACCCGAAACATCTCAAAATGGATCAACACAGCGTTGAAATCTCGTGCGACCAAAACGTCTTCACTTGTGGAACGAATCGCTGTCAAAGAACTTTCAAGGCCTTGTAAACAAATGTCTGAAATTCGAGCATTTTCAAAGCTTCACTGTGTGCTAGAGTTACTCACCTTACGGGCAAAATCTCCTTTGCCCTTGTTGTAGGCTTTGTTTTCCAGGAAGTCATAGACGTAAGGTATCAGCATCGGACAAGCCTTGACCATCTCGGGGTTCAACAACAACTGAAAGAAGCAGCAGCTCAGCCTCAGAAGCTCGGAACACACACACACTCGTGTCTTCTGTTGCACCTGTAGATACGCGTTCAGGTCCTTCTTCCTCTTCTCCAGGAACTCCCTGTCCATGTTGTTAAAGGTCTTTTTACCGGGAAGCTTGAGGATGGACGCAAGGCCTTCAAACTGCAGATTAACAAATGCAACATGCATTAAAACAAGCCGCCTGAAATACTGATAGATTACAACAACCGGGCACATATCTATTAATCGTCATATATTATGTGGTTTCTATATTTTTAGGCATAGGTATGTGTGTTTTAAAAACAGGACATGTAGTATAGTAAGTAACAGGGCGTGTGGGGAAAAAAAATAAACAAACGCTCACAATAGTATTCGTAGTATTCGTATAATACAATAGTATTTTAAAAAGAAGTACAATAATCTTAACATTTTATTTCAAATGTATTTAAACAATTGACTCCAATCACACTCCAATATGCTGGCCATATTAAGCGACATACACCACGTTTGCTGCAATAAAATGAGACGATGAACAACGAAACTGAGAGAAGACGTGGTTTTTGACATGTTAATAATTGTCAGTCAGGAAAGATCTGTACAGTTTAACTTGACAAAGAAAATCACTAACAATAAATAGACGCATTGTGTGTCACCAAATCTGACGGTGAATTTTTAAAAGCACTTATTTTTGTTGTCCGAAGCTGACACTCCATCTTGTAAGAGACGTTCTATTTTCGACAAAAGAAACGATAAGTATAACGATAAGTATTACGATAAGTATAACGATAAGTGTCCGTTCTAATGTAGTGGAGTGAAACGTACAACTACTAAATCAGAAATGCAGAGGAGTAGAGAGTAAAAGTAGCTTATATTTTTGATACTCAGTAAAATAAAAAAAAGTCAAATAAAGAAGTACAAGTAAAAGTATGAAGAACGGAGTTTGAAAATAACAAGTAATTTACACCCCTGGATTTTGCACTGTACTGTAGATCATCTGTAAACTGTAGATGTCCAGTGTTTCTTTTTCTGTACATTTTAACAAGTTTCATGTGAGTATATTTTCTGTTTTTATTTCTATTCTGTCATTTATTGTTTCTTTGTCTCATTGTGTCTCTATTTTATGGCATTGCGGGAAGCAATTTAGAAATGTCATTGTATAGGTCACTGTACAAATGACAATAAAAGCTTTGAAGCTGTGAATGTGAAAATGATGCGGTTCTTTCGTATCACGGAAAATGTTCGAAAAGCGGGACGAAACCATCTCGAAGACGCATTTCGTAACTCAAAAGTTTCGTTAGCCAAGACATTCGTAAGTCGCGGAACACGTAGCGTATTGCACAGAACAGGACACAAGCCGTTTCTTCTCACCTGCTCAGTGATGCGCATGTGGAAGTCGTGAAAGTCGCTGTAGCGCCGGTACGTTTTCCAACTGTCCTCGACGCCGTCGGAAGTCTTGCGTACGACGGTGATGGTATACAAGGCGTAGGTCTTGCCGTGGTCATTACAAACGCCTGCCACATGAAGGTGGTTAAGAAAAGCATCAGCTACTGATCAGCAGAAGTCCAGCGGAGGAAGAGAGAAGACGGTTGGGGGAAATGGAGATGGCATGGTCAAACAGCACGACAGGAGACAGACATAGAACAGAAAAGAGGACAAAAACAAAAGGGGCGGGAGGAGAAAAGATCAACGTAAGAAAACGAAACCAAGGAGATGAAATAACAGTCTGGAAAGAGCATGTGCGTGTCAGAAATGTACAAATGAAGAAAGCGATGAGGACAGGAAGGTAAACTGACAAAGGCACAGTGATTACTCTTCTGGATTAAAACACTTCAGTACATTTTTCAAACAGGACGTTGTGCGCTTTGAGACAGTTAAAACGGTGAAAAGCGCCTCACAAATGCTCGGAACTTGAAATGCGGCACATCATTTGACACCAATTGACAGAGTAGCAATACTGATTGAATTGTAACCCTGTGATACAATGACAATTCTGATGTATTCTATTCTATTCTACCAACAGTTACAAAGTCAATAAGATGCATGAATTATAATCCTGATTTAATAATAAAAAAAAATGATTCATGTTCTCGATATCAAAAGGCCACATATTACACAGAGTTGCAAAGTTGAGAAATAAATTGAACAAACATAACTCACAGTGAGTACTAATATGTATTTTTCCTTAATTTAATTAATTTATTAAATAGTTAGGTAATTAGTTCTTGTAATATTATTGTCCGTTTTTATCCATAATTCCGTATTAAACAGTGTTACTATCGCTGACGAAATTGTTTTGTCAACGACACTTTTTCCCTGACGAAAACAAAACGAGAACTATATAAAAACTCTTGTTCGGGTAGGAAAACTTTACAAAAAAAATCACAGGCAAAAACACAACACACCTGAAGCGCCATCTTTTTTCACCGTGACCGTGGTATAAATTATAACCTTATTTTATTTGTTAATTATAAACGTGATGTAATTGTATTTAATTTGAGTTTACTGTATTACATTTCCTCTTTGTTGGGCTACACTACTTGGACAAACCACGTAGAATCGCGATGTTTTTGCCAATAACCACCAACTGCATAAGCGCAGAATGACCGTCTGAGGCGCCGGAAGTGGGCGGAGCCTTAATAGGCATTTTGTACTTCCGTGTTTGCTACTTTTTACAGTTTAAACCCCGCGTTATTAAAATTATAGTCATGCATTGTTCTTAAATGATTTAATTGAAAAGATTGACTTCCGTCTGTTTATGGGTTGCATATGTATATACATATTGTGACACTTTGTTTCTAATTCACCAGAGATTAAAAAGTCTTTATGTGTGAATTTATATAAAATCATTACGCCATCCTTCCAACACAAATCATTTTACTACTATACACAATAAGTGTTCCCTTTCGAGAACACTCACTTCGACATTACACAAGGGAAATCCCGTTTCCTCCAGAAATCACTGAAGTCATATAAAATAACGCAGAGGCATCTGCTGCCAGCCGCGCAGGCGCGCCCGCCTTGGAGGCGTGGCCCTCCTCTTAATTGGGCGCGCCGTGCGCTGGTTTGTCAGAATCGTTTTCTTCACAAAGAAGTC
>MU204349.1:13396960-13407188 GCA_017309775.1 Paedocypris sp. Pulau Singkep
CGCGGCTGGCAGCAGATGCCTCTGCGTTATTTTATATGACTTCAGTGATTTCTGGAGGAAACGGGATTTCCCTTGTGTAATGTCTTCCGTTCCCTTATCTCTCAGGGAACGAAGGGTTACAGACGTAACCTAGACAGTTTTGTTGTCACACATGATTAATAACAATACATTGTTTAAAAAGATTTTATTTAATAAAAAACTTTTTTAATACTCTGGAGTTTCGAGCGTGATATGTCAGCGTAAAATCCCATACGTCATTCCAATTTACCGCCAATCAAGCGGTGTGACGTCATCACCAGTCGCAGGAGCCCGAGACGATTTTGCAGCCGAGGCATTGTCCTACCTACACCGGCACCCGGGGATAAGAGGACCAACATGGCGGCGCCCGCTCTCTCTCTCCCTCTCTCTCTCTCGCCCGGCTCACCCGCATCATACCGCGATGGCAGCTGTGCGTCACAACGGCGTTTCCCACGACATTCGGGTCAACGTTTCAGCTTGGGCACTTTTGATTGATTGATTCAACTTTATTGCCATTGGCAAGTACAAGTACAAGTACAAGACAACGAAATGCAGTTAGGTCCAACCAGAAGTGCAAAAGTAGCGATAATGTTTATCAAGTGCATAATGGTGAGGAATGTAAGGTACAAACAGAATTTGCATATTTTCACGCTGCAGGGAGCAGGCGGTGGTATTTGATTTTGTTTGTTGGTAGATCACAGTTTTGAATGAGTTTTTTTGTGTGTTAATTCAGAGTGTTTTGTGTTAACCCGTTTCAGTTCGAAACGGTTTGATTCAGTTCTGTTTGTTTGATTCGTGTTTTGTTACCATTAAAAAAATCTTCCATTTCAAACTGTGTGCCGCCTTCTCTCTATGTTCGGTCCTAGCCCTTTGATTGGTTGTCGTAACCCCTAGACTGAGAGCCTATTGGGCAACCAGGGTTTTGGGCCGTAACATTCACAAAAATAAGTTCAAGAAAAAGAAATGTTTTTTCCAAATAAGTTATAAAGATAACTATAGAACTAAAAACAATTAAGATGACTAATTTGGGACTAAAACTAAACTTTAAGCCAAAAGACCATGACTAAAACTATATAAAAAAAAATCTTTGTCAAAAGCAACACTGGTTTCAAAAAACAAAACATATTTTTTTGTATTGTTTATTCTACTCTGCTTTCTGGCTTCAGCAATTCCGCTTTATTCTAAGCGTCAAACTTGTGCTGAAAATGACCAGAAAACACCATTTCATTGCATTTGGGAGTGTGTGGTGAAGGTCTCACCTGTGTCTGAAATGAAGGCGTGAAGCTGAATGAACTCGTCCAAACTGCCACCGCTGAGATCGTCCAACGACTGCGAGACAAGGACAGGAAGTAGCATGACAACAAGTCTCCCATTATCACTCACACTCATGTCTTCACCTACCAGGTTAATGCTTCCTGTTGGCGACCCGTTGAATGATTCTAGGAGGAGAAAGCAGAAGGAACAGATCAGCTATGAAACGACGCGTCGGCATCATCCATTACGAAACGTCCGTATTCACGCAAATATAAGCGCGCTCAAAAACCCGAGTAGTGCTTTTAGTCAGAAATTTCAAATATGCACGTAAATACAAGCGCCCATTTCACCGTATTTAAAGACAGGAACACAAATAAACAGAAACACGTCGCCTTCATGATTCAGCGGCGCGCGTGTGTGTCTTTAAATAATGTGTAGGCAGACATGCTACAGTTACAGTAAAAACTTTTATAGGCTCAATAACAGAAATAAAGAAACATTAGACACGACGCAACACTTAACAGAGACAAAATAACACAGGAAGTAGTAAGATTAAACTAAATACAATCTTTAATATTACGACAAACAAACTACAAACCACGACTGGTTAGCTTAGCTTAGCGCTAACAAACGGGTCTAAACAGGCGAAAATGAAGAACACGGGCAAGAAGCAAAAAAAACGCCAACACTGAGGGGGGTGCTTATATTCGCGTAAATACGGTAAAGGTTTGGGCAAAAAATAAATAAATTGTAAGATTAATCGAAAAAAAAAAATTAAACAAATACATGAATAAATAATTGAGCGGTTAATGATGTAGAAATTAACTGCGGTCCTAGTTGACGGTGTAACGTAGTGAGACAGAACTCTTCACCTCCATCGCCGTCTTCAGAGCCCCTGAAACTGGGCTCCTTCAGCATGTCCAGCTCGGCCAGCATGCGCACATACAGGGCGTGCTGCTTAAACGATGGGTAATACCTCTCATCCCTCAGCATCAGCTCATACACCTGCACACGACACAGATGTTCAAGTTCAAGTTTAGAGCATTAGTAAGGCACTTTTCACAGTTTCAACTCAGAGCGTACAAAAATGAATTTATAAGAAGGGTGCTTATAATTGAATCAAGCAGGAAAGTTTAGAATGTTAATATCAATGTTTAAAAATATTTGCACTTGGATTGGCAGAGACGCAAGTATGCATCACACACACACACACACACACACACACACACACACACACACAAACACAATTTTCTAGGACATTGATATAATCTGCATAATTTGTGAATTGCAACTTTGCAAATAATATTTTTTTTGTTTATGTTTTTAGGTTTTATATGTTAAGAAAAATGACCAGCATTTTATAATTTTACATTTTAATCCGCTGTCAATATTATGATTTTAAAAGATTATTTTATGATTCCAAGTACCAGAGGGTTACAACACTTTAATAATGAGATGATGGATGGCCAATTACAACTCTCGATTTACCGTATTTTCTGGACTAAAAGCCGCTACTTTTTTCATAGGTTTTGAACCGTGTGGCTTATACAAAGGTGCGGCTATTCTGCAGATTTTTTGCAAAACTAAGACAAAACAAATGCAAAGAAGAATACGCTACTTCCTCTTTAGCAGATATAATGTTTACAAGTTTTAATCAACAAAGTTGTTGCCGTGTTAAAACACAGGTTAGGAAAGGATCTATTTAGTTACATACATGTACATTTACAATTCAAAATCGTTCTGTTCCTGTAGTAAATACAGTGAACCCTCGTTTATAGCGGTAGATACGTTCCGAGCACGACAGGTGAAAATCCGCCAAGTAGAGGCACAACATTTACGTATTTATTTAACACTTTTTCAGACTTTTAAAACACTTTTTTCACGTAGTATTCTTTATTAAAGTAATGTTAACAAACATCTCAGTACAAAAACCACAGGAACAGATGTCAAGTAATAAAACAGTAAGTGCACAACATAAAAAGGCAAAAGATTGTTAAAAATCGAAAAGGTGAAAAATTATCATGCTAAGCAGGTACTATAAAATTTCACAGTATTTTAGGTACTTACAGTAACGGAACAAATGCAAGCAATAAATCAATAATTGCACCACGTAAAAAACGAAAAATTGTTATGCTAAGCACGTACTATTAAATTCCACAGTATTTTAGGTACGTGCAGTAACAGAACGAAATCTTCATATATAATATGCCCTGCTTCTGGCTAGCACGCGTCCCCGTGAAGATATTGATTTTCAAAGTGTTTGAATGGGAGATATGAGGCGCGAGCGCACGTTTCCCGCCGCTGGGGCTCGTGCGGAGTCGCGGGGGGACGTACGACATAGCGATTCGCATCTCCGCGCCGAGACGCATGCGGCGATGCCCTTCCAATATGTTGTGTAACCATTAACGTAGTAGTCAAATTCTTGGAGTGAAAAGATAAGTCAGGCTGATTTAAGATAGACATCCGTAACTTTTGACCACAGAGGTTTGAAAACACAATAGAAATTCGAGCATTTTCAAGGATTTCAAGCACCCGTAGGTTTAAAAAATAAATTGGCTTGCTACCTCCGGATCTGATCCAGATCTCAAGAAAAGAGTGAAGAGAAGAAGATGAAGAACACAATTTTTATCAAATTATTAAAAAAAAAAAAAGTGTCTGAATTTACAGGGGCTAGGGACGGATAAGGGCCTTTACATTGTCTCAACTTACCACATTTTCACCTTACAAAACGGCTCTCGGCACAAATTAACTTTGTAAGTCTACTTTTGCACAACATACGACAAACACACAATGCAAACGTGTAAAGTCAAATCTCTCACCTTTCTCTGAATCTCGTCAAATATCTCGGGTGTGGGATCCTCTTTGTTGAGTTTCTGAGCGAGTCTGGCCGTACACGCTTCATCCACCTGAACCCTCGGAGAAGCCTTTTCGCGACCAGAGACAAAAGAGAAAAAAAAAACGATTTATTTATGTGTTTGATTTTTTTTACGCCATCTTAGCACAGACGGCTATATTCATGGCAACGTGGTTTTTGACGTTCACAATTTTACAATTCAAAATGAAAAAAATCTCTACAACAGCCAATAATTAGCAATAGATACGCAACATTTCAAAAGAACATCTAAAATGTACAAAATAATTAAATAATTTAATAACGTCTGTAAAAATCTTCCGAATAAAACGGTCGTCTAACATCATCCAATCGAGCACAGTCAATAAAAACATGTTTTACAGACCAGACATCCCCGCACCGATCACAAAGTGTTTTTTCTTCACACATGAATAAATATAAATGAGTGATACTGGAGTGTGCAACTCTACATCTGATAAAAACAGCTTGATCCTTTCTGTTATTCACGTAACAATAGTTGAATATTTTGTCTACAGATGGGCTCACTCAATAAAAAAGGTTTGTTATTTTGACATTCGTCCCATTCACTCTGACATTTCCCTATTAATGTTAGAACTGCACTAATCGTTAAACGATTGCGATCTCGATTAAGCTGTACCATGGAATGTTTATTTTTATTACAATTAATGGTGGTTTTTTCATTACAACATCACTTTTAAATTACATTAAATATTTCATTTCATTTATTTATGTGTTATTATATTGCTGTAATTGCTTCAGGGTTAAATAGTTAACATAATAAAATATCCAGAAAGAATCATGATCTTTATTCTAAGCCAAAGAATCGTTATTCTCATTTTATCCAGAATCGTCCTTTTTATTGTCTGACACCGGAATCTGGAACTCTGATAAGTCCATATGTCGAGCGTCCTTAGCTGCTCTGTCTGCCAATACTTTACCGTGAAGAGGTGCCCAGCAGAAAAACATATCATAATTTGCCTTTTTGAAGACAAAAAATGGGAATGAAATGGGAATGTAAACACACCTTTCCTACAGGATTCATATGGAATCAGATTAGTGCCAAAAATGTCAAAGGTAAATTTCAAAGAAATGAACAAAGATGCTTATTTCTAGCTTGCAATCTTCACAGTTTCGTTCGATTCGTTCACATCCTCACCAGCCAAAACCAGAAGTCCAAACGCAGGAATAATGAAACCAACAAAAAAACACTAAAGATGTGAAGATTGCCAGCGAAAAACATCTGTGCCGTTGAAACTTACGTTTGATATTTTTGGCATTTTTTCCGATTCCGAAGATTAACTGCGTAACGTCTGCTTTCTGACATGAATGCCAAAATGATCAGACGTAAACATTTTCGTTTGGGTTTTTTATTTTACATGACCAGCAGAAAAATATCATAAATTCAGAAAACAAAAAAAAATGAATCGGGAATGTGAACAAAACGACGGCGTGGCAAAAGGCGAGAGACATATATCTGCCCACCTTCTCTGACAGGTACTGATCATAGACGCCCAGTGCGGCCGATCTCAGAAGGCCTTTGGTGGTCTGGCTGCTGGGCCTCCGTCCGTCCTTCTGGCCGCTCAACAAAACCTCCAGCTGCTGCTGGGCCGTGACCCGATAGCCCTCCACCGTCAGCCAGAAGAACAGGATGGCCTGACCGTCCATGTGCTGCATGTAGTCTGCAGAAGAGAAAGAGAACTGCTCAAGAGAATCCACGAGAGTCCTGCTCTTGATGGGCGAATGGCATTTTCGTGACTGACCCATGAAGAACTGCAGCGCGATATTGTGCACCAGGATGTGCTCCAGTGGAATCACACACAGCTTCCCAAAATTTGCCGCCAGCTTTAAAGCATCGACTTCCTGTTTGAGGAAAAACAAGTAAAAAATTATGCGTCTCGTCCGTCCATCCATCAAACGCTCATCTCATGTTTCGGTACTCGCTACTTTGATTAAATAGTTATATTTATTCCTCATTCTCTAGGTAGATAATAAAGTGTATATTGGTCCTCAATAATGATCTTAGCATTCATAGTCTGGATTGTGCATTAGTTAAAACTGTGAAAAGCACACTACAAATACTCATTATTATTATTATTATTATTATTATTATTATTATTACATCTGAAGCTCACACAAATACAGTTGATTTGCTTTATTCACCCTCAATATCTTAAACACCCTCTATTTGTGAAGACAAGATGATATGATGATATGACATAAAGCTGAGTTGAGGACACAATTATTAGCCCCGCCTACAAAATAATCATTGTTTGAAAAGTATTTCAAAAGTGCTTTTAAACAGAGCTAATCATTCTGTCCTCAACTGTACATAATACTGTACCTTGGAATGTAAATCTTTCAATTAAATGGAAAAAAGTGCGATGAAATAAAATGACATTTTATTACTTTAAACTACGCTAAAATAAGTTCCATCTGTTGAAATGAGTAGTTTAAAAATAAAATGAAAAAAAATAATAATAAAAGAAGTCTTCACCTTTCCTGACTGAAGCCTTTGTATTCTTGTTTCGCAGATCTTTTTTACAAAAAGCAAACTGTTGATTTGATTCTTAATGAGGTTGATATCTGTGAGGAATGGGACAAAAGAGTTAAACAGGAAGAAAATACAGCATAAATGCATAACTACAGTCGACTTCGGTTAATCGGGCCGCTGAATAGCTGATTGTTCCAGACCAACGCAAAGTCGCTAAGCACCATACAGTTGTGGTAAAATTTATCATTAAAACTATGCCTAAATCAAAGTGAAACATTTAGGGAAAGTTTAAATGTTAAATCACATTATATTCGTCATTTGGCATAACTGTTTTTTAATGCATGTTTAAGTACAAATAAATACTATATTTAAATATTAAAATCTGGAAAATGACACCCCATCCCCTCACCCTCGGGGACTCTGTAAAATGACCCAATTTCAAAAGGTTGGAGATCACTGCGTTATACACATTATAATGTGTATATATCGATAATACAAAGAAAATAGTTTGTCTCCGCTTCATGTGACCACGCCTGTCACTGCTGAATCCGAAATACCTCAAGTTGAAATCTCGTACGACCAAAACGCCTTCACTTGTGGAACAAATCTGTGTTTTAACTTCGCCTCCGTTCGAGTCCAACATTTCTCTGTACTCCACTGTGTAATTACATTTAAGCATTTTCAAGCGCTTTGTTCAAAATCCCAGCATTATCAAGGATTCCAAGCACCCGAAAGAACCCTGTGATTAGTCGGACAGCTGTTTTATTGGGCCAAATAGTCCCAAAACAAATCACATCTCAAAACACAAACTTGCGCCGCTTTTTTGGGGCAAATTTTGAGTGGGAATGAGAAAAAAACGGCAGTAAAGCGCCAGCGTTCAGATGGGAATACTTAAATTCTGAAGCGCCGGCACATGTGTCTGGCCGTTTAGAGGCAATTTACCAGCATCAGCCAGTGTTCGTTTCGTTGACAAAATATTTTCTCGCCCTGTCCTCGCTGTTTGACAGAGACTTGGAGACGTGGCAGTTCACCGGAATCAGGATCAGAATATCTCGTATAAGAATCTCCCCACACATCCATAGAGAAGAATAAGTCAAAACAACTTTTAGATAGTTACTAATCTGTATCTCTTATGGAGACACAAGTATGAAACAATTAAATGGCCTTCAGCCCTGGCTATGCTGTTAATAAGCTCCTAATATTAATATTGGAAATAAGATTTAAGTTATTAAATATAAAAAATTTTCTAACGCCTGACGAAAACGAAACGAGAACTATATCAAAACTCCCGCATAGGGAAGAAAACTATGACTACACTTGTTAACGAATAACGAATAAAAACTAAACGAAAATGCCTTTTGTTGTGACGTCCAATCATAATCCGAGCTTGTGGAGAAAGGCGGGTGCAAGCGCAGAGACAAACACGGTGTGAGACCACGAGTGAGCTGCCGAATGGCCAGGTAGTTATAGCGGCAGGAAATTTAGTCGACTAAAAATAGACTAAAACGAAAAAAATTAGGATCACTAAATTGGCACTAAAACTAAACTGAGTTTTAGTCAAAAGGATGATTAAAATGATGAAAACTAAATTAATGATTAATTGATTAAAACTAAATTAAAAATCTTTGTCAAAATTAACACTGGCATCAGCAATGATTTCGATGTGTTCATGAATGAATAATCTGGCCAGCATGTCGAGACCAGAGGCGAAGTACTTGAGTAAATGTATTTTGTTGCTTTACTCAAGTAAATACTTAAGTATTTTGGCTACTTCGTGCTTGTACTATCAAAAGTATAAGCAACTTCCACTTTCTACTCCTCTACATTTGTGATTGAGTGACTGTACTTTTCACTCCACTACATTTAAATGGAGACATATTGTTACTCGTTACATTATGATAGTGCGCGACAAACTTGGTCGATTTTTACCACAGTTCCGCCATCTGTAGTCTGCTGAAGGTACTGGAACCTAATTGTGACTTAGAAACCAAATTTATGGAAAAATTAGGCGCTTTTATAAATTCACCGTCAAATTTGAGGAAAAACACATTGAAGTATAAGGGTCTATTTAGTGGTCATTTAAAGTGAATTTAATGTTAAGTTAAACTGTACAGATTTTCCCTGACTTTACAATGGTATTGTAATGTTACCAAGCCTAACCCGGCAAAAACCACTGTGATATGACTATATTTTAGCTTATTGTTTTTGATGCAACGTGGAAAAAATGTAATGTCTATTGTAGACATTGACTGAGAGGTCACTGAGAATCACATCAAAGTCAGCTCGGAATTGTATTTGTTTTTATTTTTTTATTTTTTTTTTGATTGAGACTGACTTTTTGTTTTTCATTTTGTTTTACCATTTTTGAAGCATGGAGGTGTTACATTCTGTTTCTGTATTAGTAAAATAAAACCCCATGAATTGAGTTTTTTCAAACTTTTTTTAGCCTAAATTCAGTATGAGTAAAATACTTAAGTTCTTTTAAAACGCGATACTTTGCTACTTTGACTCAAGTCTTTTTTTATATTGGTGACTTTTTACTTAAACTAGCACGTACAAGTACTTTTACTCAAGTGTAGTTGTCTGGTACTTCTTACACCTCGCCAGTTCGGGTTTAACCAACACGGTGTTTTGTTTATAAAGCAGTCATTCAAATTTATAACTCGATTACTACTATATATGCAAGTGGTGATATATGTAGGAATTCTCACGTTCTGTGTTGTAACGTTTAGATTTAAATAATGAAGATGGAGTGGTGTTATTGATAATATAAGATCTAGACATTGTTATACTCAGATTATGCGGATTATGTTGATTGATGTTAAGACACAGCTGAACATATAATGCCTAAAATGCTGAGAATTTCCTTGTTATTATTGAATAATTTATTTATTGTTTATTTATGTTTCTTTCAGAACCGCACACACACGCACACATACACATACAGCGGAGAATAAAACCAGAAAGAAGAATTGTCTGATTCGTTGCATTCTGATGATTGTTACCTGGTCCAAACAGCATCAGATAAGCAAATGTTTAATGTCCGTCAGAAAACAGGGAGAGAAATGAATAAATCGGTGCAAGCGGAGATCAGCACCACACACACTAATACCAGGAACCAAGACACAAGGAAAACATGGTGGGAAACAGGCCAATCATTCACTACCATATATCGACGAGCTTAACGTGCTCAGCTTCCATTTAACAAATTGCGCCATCATAGGAAACAGTAGTTCTGTGCTGTTTGGGGAAAAAATAAAGGGTTTGATACTATTTAAATGTCATTTCTAGTCAGGTGTGGGCGATATGGGTTCAAATTCATATCACGGTATTTTCTAGTGTACAGACGGTATCGGTATTATATCACGGTGTTCTTATTTTATATAAAGTACAAAATTAAAACAAGGGGAAACCTGGAGAAGCAGCTGTCATTTTTAATACAGTATATCTATTAAAAGTAGACATTTATGTAATAAAAGTAGACAAACCAGGCATTTATTTGAAAAAACATTTAAATTAAATGGCCTGTGGTCTATCTTTTAAGAGTGTGCAAGCGAGAGAGTGAGAGAGAGAGAGAGAGAGAGAGAGAGAGA
>MU204349.1:13409893-13437393 GCA_017309775.1 Paedocypris sp. Pulau Singkep
GGTGCATGGGGCGGAGGAGGGGAGAGGGGGCAGAGTCGGGAGGGACTTATTTCTGAGAGGAATGAGCATCAGAGAAGCAAATGTTATTAAATCTTATTTCCAATATTACTATTAAGAGCTTATTATATTTTAGTCTGCTTCAACGCAGCCAGGCCAAGGCTGAAGGCCGTTGAATTGTTTCATACTTGTGTCTCCAAAAGAGATACAAATTAGTAACTATCTAAAAGTTGTTTTGACTTATTGTTCCCTATGGTAGTGTAGGGGAAGATTCTAAAGCATGATAATTTGATGTTGACGTAAATCCCAATTCCGGTAAACTGCTACGTCTCCAGTCTGTCTAAGTCTTATCAAAAGCAAATACACTGGAGCCTCTCCGAGCTAAAATCAAAGGTGTCACAGGTTAAGAATCTTTAAAACTAAGAAATCCTCACATTTACTTGACTATTTGTAATATTTATATTAATACTTTCTTGTTATTATCATAGTAATTTAATTAACACCAATAACCAGACAATCAAATGAATAAAAAGTGATTATTCTTTTAAAGATTTACTTAGTGTGCTTTGAGACAGTTAAAACTGTGAGAAGCTTCTTAAAATAACTCAGAACTCAAACTCAGAACTTATATTAATTTTGATTGAACATAGATAATATTTTATTATATATTTGAAGATAATATTTAGGCTATAAAACTTAAAATTAGTGCTATTCTTACGCTCCTCGTGTTGAGACCTCTGAAGGTCGAATGGAGACCTGATTACGTATCACCATAGCGACGCCTATCTTGTGTTATTGAACAGAGACCACGTGTGTAAGTCAGACAAATCTCGCTTCCTGTCGAGAGTCACGCGATATCTGACGTCATTTAGGGTATAAAGGATCCGCATTTCCTGACTGTGATTGAGTAATGCATTGAACGGCAAAATAAACACGTGTTAAACCTCTAACGCGGTGTCGGCTCATGCATTATTCCTGGATCCAGCTTCCGGTCAACTCCCTTCGACAGAGACCTGCACATCACGACCATGATGAAACACCTGACTGAGTTATAATTATTATGAAGCCTCCAAGAAAGATTAAAATCTTTCAATGCATATGTAATAAAAAAATCTGTGAATCCGCGAACATACATACATAAAGAAAAAAAATCCACGATAGTCGAGGGAACACTGCATCTAAACCAAAAACATACATATCTGTGGCTTGCAAAACTCTCCAGGTTTCACTGAAACCCTTGTTCCCTGAGAGGATACAGGTTGTCGCTTATAGTCCAGAAAATACGGTAAACACTAATTCAAAAATTGGTTATGATAGTTGATAGTTGGCAAACTTTCTTAAGTTAGTAATAACAGATAGTGACAAAGTTGAGAAGCAGATGTGTCCATTCAAATGATAGCAAAATAAAAGAGATTGGTGCAATTCTTAACAGTTAAATAAAACGACAGCCATATTACAAGAATTTTAGAGTTTTAGAGTGACAGTGAATCAAAACAATGGGGAAAAAACACACCTCAAAACATTTTTAAACTCTTTTTAAAGTGTATTTGTTATATGTATGCTTTATAATATATAATATGGTATACTTTATAAAGTATATAATATACTTTTTGAACTATGAAATCATTTTCTATGCTCTGTATTGTTTTTTCTATCCTAAATGTGTTCTTATATAAACTAAACTCTATAAAGTAAAGAGTTTAAGCAATTGCCCTCCCGGGGATAAATACATTTTTTAAATGTATTCATTAATTTGAATTTGAATATACTCTTTCTACTATGTTTCTATACAATGTTCATTCATGTGAAAATACATTTTCCACATTTTATAACGTGAAATTTTAAACGTTTTATAAAGGCCATTTTAAAATTTGAAACAGATTAATGGCATTTTCATCATTTTCAAACTTGTAAGTCAAGGTCCTACTGCATTTTCAAATCAGATAAGATCTACTTTCCATGTAGTTCTATCTAAGAAGTTAAAGAAACTTTTGATAAAAGCATCAAACAAATGTAACAAAGTAAATGTGTGAAGCAAGAAACGACTAAACAACGGTTGTTGTGTAAAGAGGCTCTTACGCGCAGGAAGTATCTCATGTTCTTATTATGGAAATCTCCAGGAGGTAGTAACAGGTACAACAGCACTTCACTCAGATCCCGAAGATAACCTGCAACATATAAGGGTTAGATGTTACAAAGCACTGTGGTGTGTCATATTTATTACTTACAGTGTGCAAAATTTGAGGCCGAGTGACAGGAAGTTGTTTTTGTGTCCAACCAGTGTTAATTCAGTTGACAAAATATTTTCGTCTTCGTCAACGACACTTTTCCCCCGATGAAAACAAAATGAAAACTTAAAAAAAAACTACTGTTCAGGGACAAAAACTTTAACTACAATTATTGACACTTTCGTCAACGAATAATACAAACAAAAATACAACACACCTGAAACGCCATTTGCAGATGAATATTCTTTTTTTTTTTTTAATTTGTTACTTAAAAACGTGATGCAATTATGATTTATTTTATTTTACTGTATTTCATTTAGTCTTTGTTGAGGTTTCATTCATGAGAATACATTCATTTGGATTGAAAAAAAAGTTCATAAAAGTAAGTTAAAATTAAAATAAATAAATAAATGTTTTTCCTTTTCCTAATAAGTAAGATCTTCATATATACTTTATATGTTCATAGTTAACTACGTATACAGATTTCCTGGACATAGCAACTTTAGTAAACATTTAGAATATATAGCATCTGCATTTTTGTTGACTAAATCTATACTGTTGTTTTTATTTATTGTTGAAAACAGCCAAAACATGCATTACCTCATCACTCACGTACAGCCTCATTTATCCACACACAGTGTTTTGCCATTAAGTGTGTTGAACAACATTCAACATTGACAACATTCTACTGCAGTAATTAAATCTGGCGTCCTATATTACTTAACACCCCCAGGTTTATCTATCTTTAATGGGAACATTTTTATTTCTCTGCTCTTATCACTACGAACACATGCGTAGTACCAAAAGCCACTGATAAAAATTGAAACCACAAAATGGCACAATTCTTTTTTTTTTTTATTATTATTTTTTTTACATTTTTTTCTAACATGTTAAATAATTTTGTGAGTATGAATGTGCTAATATAGACAGCACTGATATATACTCTTCACTTCACATTTGACTGAACGGGTCAAACGGAATGAATAAAGTATGTATATATGTACACTGGCGGGCAAAATTAGAGAACAATGTATAAACAACTACACAATTCTGAAATAATGTCATCTTCACTTACTGCTTCACTGATTTTATAATTAAAAACTCACATTTCCGTTGCAGAAGAGGCCGTTGACTCACAAAACAATGTGCAGGCGTACTAACTAGCGCTCTTTTCTCGATAATTGAGAACATTATTACGTGTCCACAGCCATGAAATGCAGGTAATTGTGATATAATCTGACTCGTTTTCTAATTTGTGACAGATTAGCAATTTAGCGATTATCATATTGGCAATTACTTTTCAGCATCAGGTTTTATGCTAAAAATAAATGCATAAGTGAAAATATCCCAAATGATGCACATACGTCCTTACCAGTCACAAAAAAAATAAAATAAAATAAAAACAATTTGCATATTAGCGGTTAGCATTCTAGCGGTTAGCATTTTAGCGATTAGCTAACAGTTGAAGGAGTATGTGTCCTGTCTATACAGTGCTACCAGAACACTTTTCCCAGAAAATAACTAAGGCATTTCAACAAAAACCTTTATTTTGCAGAAAACACAATGAGCAAAATTAGAGAACACTTTCAGATACCCCCCAGTTATTGGTGTTAATCTGCCACCAGGTATAAATTCCATTCATTATCTGTCAATCCCTATTAAACTGGCAGCCTAACTCCCAGTTTCACTGACTTTACAAGATGGTGGGCTGTTCAAAAGAGACTGAAAGCCTCCGACAGCAGTTTGTCCAGATGAAGGTCAAATGGAAGACTTTATCAGCAATAACAAGACACGTTGGTCGTTCCAAATCTATAAATCTATCTTGTGTGGACAGAGAACTGGTCCAAAGTTCACCTCATGGATGAAAGCAAGTTTAATTTATTTGGATCCGATGGGAAACATTATGTTGGGCGACCAACTGGAGAAAGACTGAACCCAAAGAGTGTAAAGAAGTGGGTGAAAGGTGGAGGAGGAAGTGTGGTGGTTTGGGCATGTTTTCTGCAGCAGGTGTTGAGCGTCTTATACAGCTACGTGGCAGAGTGAAGGCAAATGTTTATCAGAACCTTCTGAAACAACATATGATTCCTTCCCTGAGATCATCACCCAATCAGCTCGCAGTGTTCATGCAGGACAATGCTCCATGACACACAGCCATTCCTTGAAACTGACAGCGTTGAAATAATGTCATGGCCTGCAGAGTCCTGATCTCAAACCAATAGAGAATTGATATTTGGAATATTCTTGGCGACAAAGTCATGGCCAAAAAAGCCCACTACAGTCACGGATTTGTAGAGAAGACCAAGAGTGGACCAACATCCCACCAGAGCAGTGTGAGGGACCAGTGCTGTCCTGTGGCCGCAGATGTGCTGAAGTCCTTCAGAGCGATTTTGCTCAGTGTGTTTTTTGCAAAATAAAGGTTTTTGCTGAAATGCCTTAGTTGTTTTCTGGGAAAGGTGTTCTGGTAGCACGGTAGAGACAGGACACATACTCCAACTGTTGAGCAGTGAAGATGACATTATTTCAGAATTGTGTAGTTTAATGTATAATTGTTTATTACTGGGATGAGATGTAAAGGATCTTTACTTTTTGCTTCACAAATCAAATTCAACCACTTTCAAGGTTCAAGTTTTCCCAGCACCTTATAGTTGTGATTACAAATATACATTTAAAACTATGCCTAAACACAACCAAATTAAAACATTTCATGGTATTGGTGGAAAAAAATGGACATTACATTTTAGTAGACCTTACTAACATAATAGGCAAAATGTGTATTCTAACTTTATTTAAAGTGAGAAATTAGATATCTGCCATTCGTCTCCATTTTTAGCAAAGTGTGCTTTAGTTTAACAAAATGTAACAAAGCCAGAAACACTGCAACAATAAAGGTGTTCAAGCTTCCCACTTTCTGCACTTTTAATCAGACCTCGATCATAGTGATCACGACCTGTTTATTCACACACTCACTTCATTTATCTGTCTCTCTCTCTGTCTGTCTCACTCAAAACACTCTCACAGAGTCTGTCAATCAAACGTGAAACCAGACACAGAGCGAGAGAACCACCTAAGTTTGGATCCGGTCCCGAGAATGTGCACTTATCCAGAGTCCACTGCAGAATTTCAAGCATTTTCAAGTACTTCATTTAAAATTCAAGCATTGTCAAGACCTTGAAAACACATGATTGAAATTCCAGCATTTTTCATGATTTCAAGCACCCGTAGGGACCTGGCTTCAGTGACTACTACAGTTGTTCTTTCACATAAGATGAGGACAATTTACACCCACAATTTTTAAGTACAAACCCTTAAAAAAAAGTCTTTTGTCACCCTTGGGCGTGCACCTTTCTTTTCTTCAAGCTCGTCTGACCTTTCAGATCCGCCCTACAGAGGCATGAAGAACTTATGTTCTATAGTGAAGCTAAAACACGCTCTAAATCACAGAGTTGTCCATCCGCCTTACCCTCCTCATCCCTGCGAGATGTGCACACTACGTCTCGACAGATCTTTCTCTCCATTTCCACTTCGGCTTCAAAAAAGGAGTCCAGCAACTCGTCTGTGTCACCTGTCAAGACAAAAGATACACGTGATGAAAACACACAAGTAAAACATTACAAACAGTTACAGTAGTTGGGTACAAATATTTTCTACCAAAATGAGGCATTCAAGATTTTGTTTTAAACTAGTTTCAAAATTGTTTGCGGTGTATGGCACGCAGAAGAGAACAAAAAGGACCCGATTTGCACAAGAGTGATCAGACATTTATCAGACTCAATAGAGATCAGACCTTTGTGAAAGAAGTCCGTTAGCACACAAGAGAGATCAGACCTTTGTGAAAGAAGCCCGGCAGCACACAAGAGAGATCAGACATACGCGTGAGGAGACTAGTAGTGCACAAGAGAGATCAGACATACGCGTGAGGAGACTAGTAGTGCACAAGAGAGATCAGACATACGCGTGAGGAGACTAGTAGCGCACAAGAGAGATCAGATGTTTGCACTTAAGACCGGCCCAACGAATATGAACGATGATATGTTTAAGTTCAACACTTAGATCACGAGATTTACAAAAAAAAACAAAAAAAAAACATGGTATTACGTTGTTTAGGATCTTCTCTCTCGTTCAGTCTTTCTTGAGCTTTTCTGAAAACCCGCAGGTGAGTGGCAAAGTCATCCACCAGCCTGGTGGTGAAATACGGCTGCCAGTCCACCTCCTTAGACCTGAGGACAAGACAGGAAGACTCGGTTCACGTGTGTGGTGTTGACAGGAAGCACACGGATAACAGCGACTGTTGACCTGGTGGAGAACTCTACAAGAGCCGTCTGGACCGTCTGCCGCACCTCCTGAAGAAACGTCTCGTCATCGCTGAGCGTGTAGTACCAGTATTGGATATAGTCCCTCAAAGCAAACAGGATCACCTGAGGCACAGGAAAACAGACGTTATTTTGGACATTCAAACACACACACAGCATTGAAAAAGTACTTTTTCAAGATTTTTATTTGATTAATAGAAGAAAAAAAAATGTAGTTTCGTATCAACTTGGTTTCCGCCGCGGCACACACAAGTAGCAAATAATCTTGTCAAATCTGGGCATCAAAAACGAAAAGCAAGAATAAATAAATCAGCGCAAGTGAAACAAGACGGCAACTGCTTAGCAATAACTTGTTAAAAGAAAAGTTTGTTTTGCTGCGCAATAACGACACACTACACTATTAAATCCTAATACAATAGCCAATCTACTATCATGAATATTACGCGAAGAACAGAGTATCTGACTTGTGATGTCCGTCACATTCAGACGAAGCCTCGTCACAGGAAGTGATCCTTTTATCCGAGATTTCAAACGTCTAAACACACGTTTGAAATAATTTATTTGATGGTCTTTAATATATCTAATCAGACAGTCTGGGAGTTAGTTTAAATTAAATGATAAATTAAAATGTATCTTTGTATTTCCAGTTATTTATTGTTGCTATCGCCGCATCTACTTTATTTCAAATGTCTTTTTTTTTCTTCATTTTTTTTGTAAGGTCAAAACTTTTTGCTGTTTAAAATCTCTCTGGCAGGAGTGAGTAAAAACACCACTTATATTTACTATGGCTCTTTGATTTCTGCTGTGATGCTGCTCTTTTTATATGTAACATGTTACATTATTTGCACTTGGACAATAAATGTTCTTTTATTACTGATGTTTTTCAACTGACACTGATTCCTACTGAACAGAGCAAACCAGACACTGCAGGGGAACTATATGACAAAACAGCCAAAAACACTTAATTGCAAATATTTACGATTGGCTGCAGAATAATTTGACAGTAGACAATAATAATTTGTCGGCTCAGTCAGTAGATGGGTTCGATTCCCAGGAAAAACTGTACAAAACAATTTTTGAATTTGACGTGAGAAGTTGCTTTGGATAGAAGAATCTAACTGATATTATGAAGTAAAAAAAAAAACAGGTGCGGTATTGGGCCCAAGACACAAACATGTTTTCCCAATTGGCGCCACTGATCAAGTTTACATGTTTCAGGAAGAAAAAAAAAAAAAAGGAAAGCAAAAGGAAAGAAAATACAAAAAGAAAAGGCAGAGAATCGCACTGTGTTTTTGCTCATTGTTGCTGCACTTTGCACTAAACCTACGTTAAACAAATTAAATTATATTCATATTGTTCAAGCATAAAAATGTTTTTTTAGCGATGACTGGGATCAATACACAACGTGTCGACCTGGGCCAGTGGTTTTGATAGTCGGGCCAGTGAACTTCAAAAGTTACTGACCCAGAAGGCCAGTGGAACATTTATCTTATTGTCTACCCCTGCCATTTGAATAGCACTTTTTGTAATTCTTCTTGAGGTTATTTCAATCAACACGGTATTTTGGGCTTTTTGTGGAACAATAGATAACATATAGTCTTTTTCTTCCTCACTTATGTCTTCATCACAAAAATTTATATTTTATTCTTGTTCAATGTGTATATTCCTTACATTTTTATTTTGCGTGTTCTTTTTACGTATGTTTTTACTCAATTTCATCGTAACCATGTGTCGCAATGACAATAAAGGCATTCTATTCTAGTTACCGTATTTACGCGAATATAAGCATCCCCCTGGTTTTTCAGGCACAAAATAAAATTTCCAAAAAAATAAATGTTTTTTTTTACATTTCTGGAAATTTTTCAGATTTTTTATCAATTTTCTCTTTATCTAACAAATCTAACTTGTGACTCGTATCATTTCGAGTTTGTATTACTTAAATAATAGATCATAAAAAAAAAAGTCGATTCTAGTGATCCAAACTTCCAGATTTCTCACTTTAGTCCGCACGATTTTTCCCCATGAACAGCAAACCCAGCGTTTTGATTGTGTTTGTTCCCTGCTGTCGACTCCTGGCCTGTGTTCTTCGTTTTCGACTGTTTTCCGACGCTTTTGGACTTTGTTTACAGCCGTTATCGCTAATTTGCTAACAAGATGCTACATCAGTTCCAAAAATAATATTTTTTTGTTCTACCATGTTATTTAGCCCCTGCTAAATGTCGCAGCATCACTAGTGTTTCTTTATTTCTGTTATTGAGCGAATAAAGACTAAAAGTAAATGAAAGTATTTCCGATTATTTGTGTTTTTATTGTTTTACTTACTTTAGTACCACAGTACTAATTTTTAATGGGTTTTTTTTCAACAACTGTTACATAACTTGTAACATGCTTTTGTATTATAGTTATTACAATATTTAATCACACAATAAAAAAAATTCCGTCTGAATTTGCGGAAACTTGGATCTTATTAGGGCATTTACATGTTAATTGAGTCCTGACTCCCAATTTATGCAATTTTTGCCTTACGAAACTGTTGTGAGCACAGATTAATTATTAATTATGTAAATATGAGTTTAGTATTGTATGTTTACTGACTGTCATGCGGTTCTGTCTAGTAAGACAAATTGCTACACTTGCCTCTCTTTTTGTAAGCCTTTTTTAAATAAAAGCATCTGCCAAATGACTGTAAAGTATTTGTTTGTTGTGAAACAAGTATGATGAAATGTTCAAGCATTTTCAAGCACTGCATTTAAAATTCAAGCATTTTTAAGGCCTTGAAAACAAATACGTGAAATTCAAGCATTTTATAAAATTTCAAGCACCAGTGGGAACCTTGTTTTTTGAGCTTCTTTTCACAAACTCGCATGACAAATCTCAAACTCTCAAGCTTCTTGAACCTTCTTGCTTCACCGTGTCGCCAAATTATGATCTTGTTAAAATGTACTAATTTTAAGAAGGCTGCACAGTTGTAAAGTCCGCACAGTTTACGGCAGGAGTGCTTTAAAATATTCAATTTTAATTCAGATTTCGCTTTTTTTACATTAGGTACGTGCTTCTATAGGCCTGTAGCTCTGTACGTGTGCCAAAACACATTCAATAACAATAAATACAAAAAAAATCAGAATCAAATGCTTAACTACTGCGTAAGGATTTATGTGAATATAAGCACCTGTGAAGTTATTCAGGCACAAAAAAAAGTCACTATTCTGGCAAAATGATGTCAATTTTCTCAAAAAATAATTTTCAAAAATACAACTTTTTTTTATTTGACAAACCTAACTGGTAACTCGTATTACTTAAAAATCGCTCCTGCTGTCAAAAGAAATCTATTCTAGTCGTGAAAAGACTAAAGCTGCAAAAAACGTGTCTAGTGAATTGACCTTATGAAACCAGAGCAAAGCAAGTGCTGGGTCAGCAGAATTCACTCGGCTGAAATGAAGCATGTGACACAGAGAGCGAGTCATGTGCTCGTCCGATTTCTGAAAGCAGCACTTTAGGCCCAAATTGGTAAACTAGCTGAGCCAGCGAGCTAACACAAGACACTTTGTAAAGTAGAAAGTAAAAAAAAAACAAAAAAACAAAAGCAGCATCGGATATGAAAGCAGCAGGTTCCGCTTCCACCGCGGTCCTGATGCTGCCCAACCTGCTGGAGCGGCTCATCAATGATGCTGGATCCGGTCAGACGACGGTCGATCTTGGGTTTGGAGTCCGTCGATCTCATCTCCTCCGACACCTAAGGAACAAACATGTTTCATTACGACAAGTTTCATTTTTGCACACTATTTCAAGCGGTCAAGTATTATATTTGAATATTTGTTACACTGATGGTTTTGATTGTATTCGTTCCGTGCCCGTGTTCTTCGTTTTTGCCTGTTTTCCGACGCTTTTGGGTTTTGTTTAAAGCCGCTAGCGCTAATTTGCTAATCGGATAACTGGATGCTCCGTCTGTTCCAATAATAATTATTTTTTAACACGTTATTTAGCCCCTGATAAGTGTAATGTTTCTTTATTTCTGTTATTGAGCGAATAAAAACTAAAAGAAATAGGAAGCATTTCCATTTATTTGTGATTGCTAATCAATTGAAATGTGGGAAAATCAGCGCTTATATTTAAGATTTTGAGCCTCTAAAACTGGGGGAAAATGCTTATGTTCGCGTTAATACGGTCAATAAATCCATAAAAAACTATTTCTTTCTATGCCATCGGTAAATTTCAAAATCACTTCTAATTTCATCTTAGATAGTCATAAAAAAACTAAAAATGCGGATGTCTTTACACAATACGAAAATGAGGTTTTAATGTAGCGCGTTTTGTACAACTGAAAACAAACTAAAGGCCAGTTTTTGGCTACATCTGCTACTAAATCGTCACTGAAACCAGCATTCAGAGTTTTTTCAGGGTTCTTTCAGTTTCTGAAAAGTCAAATTCAACCACTTTTCCAGCACTTTTCCAGCACCATACAGTGGTAAAACATATGTAAAGGTCTGATTGATTACAATCAAAATGAAACTTTACCATTTTATTACATTTAAAGAGATATTATGCAAAACCAAACAAAAACCAAGTTGTGTCTAAACCGACAGAACAGCAAAGTCAGGAGAAACATTGCTTCAGTAACAAGACGTAATGTAATTCAACACGCAACTACACATAATTGTCATGTAAAAATGCACAAGCCCATTCAACATGAAATTTAGGATTATAACTCAGTTTAACTTTTATTTAAAGACATATATTCTCATAATCTATATTCATATATAATCTTAATGAATAACATATAAGAACCTTAATTATTATTATTATAATTAGTATTGGTAAAAATAAAGTGTCATTTCAGAAGTGTGTATCAAACTGGCACAAAATAGCACTTGGATTTAAAAAGGAAACGCCATTTTATTGCATTTTATTACTGAACTTAAAGTGTGTAAAAGTAAAGGAGTCATATAGCGTGTGCAGACTAAGGATTCAACGATTATAGATTTTGGTTGTACAATTATACAGTAATCTGAAGAATAATCATGGTTTCACGGTTATCACAATTATTATGCATTCATTATTTTCAAAAGACTATTTGTTAAGAAAATAACAGGAAAACTTCTTATATTTTAAGTTATTTATTCCTGCTCAATAATCAGACAATAGAGGACAAAATGATAATAAAAAACTAACAAGTTACATTCATATTTCTCTCTTTGGACTTCAAAAAAAGTGAAGTTTGATTTAAACAATATTAATTTAAAAATGTAAAATGTAAATAATAATTATACACTGAAAATAAATAACAGAATTAACGAGTAAATAAAAATACAGTAATCCCTCGCTACTTCGCTGTTCGACTATCGCGGATTTTTTTCTTTATTCGCGGATTCCCGCGCGCTCCCGCCTGATCCTGCCTCCGCGGGGACAACGCGTGCGGCGGGGAGATTATTAACATTACGTACTTTAATAAAGAATACTACTTGAAAAAAGTGTTTTAAAAGTCGAAATAAGTGTTAAATAAATATGTAAATGTTGTTTCTCCACTTTGCAGAAATTCACTTATCGCGGTCGGGCTTGGAACGTGTCTACCGCGATAAATCTCCGTTTTAAAAATAACAAATTTAGTGAAAGGCACTTTTGATCAACTCAATTACAAAATTGTTTTTTTTTCTGATTTCTTTTAGGACCAGGGTAGAAACATTGAGATTGAAAAGACTCTAACTAGATCTTGACTTTAACATTATAGCTTTAAACTACAGCTCGGAACTTTATACTAGAGCGCAGTTGGCATCCCTTTGATTGAAATAGAAACGCAATGTTGATTAGCCTTTACGATGAATTAACTGTGACGAACTAAAGCACGGTTAATAGTGAAATGGGTTAATCGTTGCATCCCGAGTGCAGAAATACGTATATATCACAAGTGTTGATAAAAGTAGAACCACCAGAGTTCCTGTCGCTATGGGTGTAGTATTTAAATGTAGAAATAAATGTAGCGTTTATTTCATTATTTTATGAGGTTTACTGACACTCAGTCAAAGAAAGTATAGAACAACTCATAATGTGCATTGATTCACCTGAATTTTAAATGACATGCTAAACGTATGATTAGTTCATTTGTTACGCAGAAGTTGTCAAGCTGATACCGTATTTTCTGGACTATAAGCCGCACCTTAATACAAGCCACATCCACTCTATTAAAAAATAGGTTTCGGTGAAACCAGGAGAGTTTTCCAAGCCACAGATCTGTATGTTTTGGGATTAGATACAGTGTTCCCTCGACTACTTTGAGGTTCGACTATGGCGGATTCACGGCTTTGCGTATGTTTTCTTTATTAGGTATGTTCACGAATTCACGGCTTCCCGTATTTTTTATTACATGTGCATAAATTATAAAAGAAATACATCAAAATATCTGCTGATGTCATTCTTGAGCAGCTTCCTCCGAAAGACCCGCCTAGTTCATAGTTAACTACGTATTCAGATTTCTTAGACGTAGCGACTTTAGTAAACATTTAGAATATATAGCACCAATATTTTCGTTGACGATCTATACTGTAATTCAGTTACCAAAATGTTGTGGTATTTAGTCGACTAAAACTAGACTAAAATGAAAAGAAATTAAGATGACTAATTCCAGATTAAAACAAAACTGAGTTTTGGTCAAAAGCTATGATTAAAACGAAATTTAAAAATCAACACAGTTTGAAACGGACCAAACTCAGTTTAGCTTTACATTTGTATAAACGTCCAGGGACAGTAAAGATGAGCGCTAGTGTGTTTTCCCACCTTGGCTATGGCCGGCGCTGTGGACGGCAGGTACGAGTGCTCACACCTCTCCAGGTGTTTCTCCGAGTTTGTCTTTCCAAATAAAAGAAGAATAATGACACCCCTAGACGGCGAGATAAGAGAGGAGTGGTTAGTAAAGCGCGGAGGACTGCACTTCTCACCAGTCTCGCTCACGTCACTCACCCGCCGATGAAGCAGAGGATGTAGAAGGCCAGGTAAAAGATGGCAAAGGCTCCGAACGAGAAGAGAAAGAGGACGACTCCCAGACCCCCCCATCCCCAGATGGACAGACTGGCCTGGAAACAACACATGAAAAGCTGATGTAAGTGTAGTAAAGTGTGTGTTAGGGAGGGGAAGTTGTGTGAATAAAAACACGCTGAACTGAGTAAATTATTTTTGATATAGTGACGTGACAAGATCACCTCCGGCAACGGTATTTAATATTGAGTTGATTTTTCCTCACGACAAAGTGTTGTTTACACTGATAGAAAAGTGAGGTGATGACAATACAGAGGAGATACATTGCATTTTAAAATATTTGTTTGCAGAAGATGCAATTATAAATATAATTATAAATCTTATTATAAACGATACCTTATTATAAATAATGAGACTTATTTTATTTAGAAGAGAACTGCTAATTTTCCATATATATATATATATATATATATCTCCTGCAATTTTGCCCCTGTGTACGTTGCTTTTAACGTGGTTCCGTTCATACAAATTTTCTTCATTTTTTTGTGATATCTAAAGAAAAACTTTTTTTTATTTATAAAAGCCTTCTTTTATTGGAACGGCTTTTATGGGTTGATAATAGTTGTCGTCTAAAGCAATCGTCAATCGAAATGCTTCACATTTCCATTTGTTTTTACACGTTTCGCGTGCAATTAAGTTTGTTTTATTTTATTTTTTGTTCGTTTCCGCTTGGATTTCTGGCACTAATCTGACTCCATAGTTTTCCCCCTTCGTACACAAACATATAAATAAATAAATAAAAATAATAATCGTTCATTAATCATAAAGGTGTTAATATAACAATATTAATAATAAAAAATAATGTTCAATTAACTGCAATTTACATTTTTGGCATAATGGCCCAGCCCTAGTGTATGTCACACCATTGTCAGGTCTAAAAGAAGAAAACCAGAACTGATTAAAAAAAAGACGGGAGTGAGAATCTGACCAATGTCCAGGTTTCCTGTTTTGACCAGGACAGGAAACACAGTGTCCCAATACTACAGCCCTTCCCTTCACTCTCCTGATGTACACACACACACACACACACACACACACGTTGGCTCTGATTAAAAGGTGCCACTAATCAGGTTCTCCAGGATTTCGCCATATTTTTGTGAATTCAGCTCTGGTTTTGGGGAGAAAATGTCGAGAAATTAAAAAAAATGATGTATGTTTAAGAGCTGCAGGATTCTGGTTATACAGCAGTACCGCTCTTAACGAATGACTTAAAGACTCTTAACAGGATATCGATAAATGATTGTCTCTTTTAAATTTTGTTGACAAAATATTTTCGTCATCGTCTCCGTCAAACTTTTGTTCCACCGTGCAACCATTTGTTACTTATAAACGTGACGCAATTATAATTCATTTTATTTTACTGTATTTATTTTCATCTTTGTTGAGGTTTCGTTTTTGAGAATACATTTATTTGGATTGAAAGAAAAGGTCATTTAAATAAGTTAAAGAAAATTAAATGGCTTTCCAAATAAGATCTTTGTATATATTTTACACGTTCATAGTTGACTACCTATTCAGATTTCTTAGACATTAGACTTCAGTAAATATTTAGAATATATAGCACTTGGGGGTGAGCGATAGGAGTTAAAATTCATATCACGGTATTTTCTAGTGTACAGACGGTATCGGTATTATATCACGATATTGTGGGGGGTGTTCTTATTTTATATAAAGCACGAAACGATAACGTTATAATAGAAAACCTGGAGATATTATCTATAAAGTATTAAAGAGAGTATTAAAAGTGTTAGAGAGAGAAATGGAGAGCGGAGCAGCACACGTCACTTTCTCTCTCTCGCACGTGCGCCACGTCTAGACTTTGTTGCGTGAAACCAACGTTGAAGACCGAACAATCAGCAATCGAAAACAGACTTTGACCAAAACAAAACGAGCAGAATGTTCTCGTGCGCGTGTTTTACGGGTCTCGCTCACTAAAACAGTCGCTCTAAAAAACCGGCACATTACAGACACGGAGCGGCACAGCGACTGCGCGATACATGCGCCTCGCGGGTGATCTATTAATGCAGTTTCTGTATTCGATTAGCAATGTATCCGTGTCGTAATTAAAAGTCGTAACGAAACAAATGTGTTTTACTGTATTAAAGTGTTTATATACGTGTATAAAAGGTAAATTCATGAAAGTGCCACGGTATTCACAATTTTGCAAAATCCATATCGTGGCACAACTCAATACTGGTATTCACGTTAATACCGCTATACTGCCCAGCCCTATTAGCACTTATTGACTAGATCTATACTGTAATTTAGTCGACTAAAATGCTGTAGTATTTAGTCGACTAAAATTAGACTAAAACAAAAAAAAAATAAGATGACTAAATTGGGACTGAAACTAAACTGAGTTCTAGTCGAAAGACTATGACTAAAACTAAATTTAAAAGCTTTGTCAAAATGAACGTTGCAGACTGTTAATGCTGTTCCTCCATAGGATGGACAGTGAGAGATCGTAGGTGTGAAAAAGTGCAGACTAGTTCTTGCCGCGCACTTATGAATGAACAACAAAAGAAAAAGCTAGAGGTGGAAAAACCAACAAAAAAAAAAAACTAAAACAAAAGAAAAGCCTGATTAAATGTGGAGAAAGGTAACTTTTACAAAGTTGAAAGTTGACAAAAGTGTCAATAAATGTAGCAGTTTTTGTCCCAGAGCGCGAGTTTCCATCTAACAATCGTACACGAGGCGATCCAGTTCTATTTTAAAAGCAGGGTATAATCCAGATCTACACACTTGACTTTGGGGAAAAAAAAGTAAATAAGATAGGTGTAAACATGCAAGAAAACATACCTATATTCCTTCATTCTATTTGGAATATTTAACCCTGATAATCAGGTTGTCAAACAGTAATTTAAATGTGGAGAAAGGTAACTTTTAAGTTAATTTGTTTTGTATAAGAATTATTTAAGTGTACTTAGTGTACTTAAATGTGCTTAGACATTAAAAGACACGCTATTAGAACAACAAATAGATCATCACTTTAAACTTAAAACTGGACACTTTAAACACTTTAAACATTAAACACTTCAAACTACTAACCTGGATCACTTTCTGTTTCAGTATCTTTCTCTCCTTATTGTATTTTTTGTTATCCTTTATTCATATTTTATCTTGCATATTTTGACTTTTGACTTGCTTATCTTTATCTCTTACCTTTTGTTTTTTTATTCATATTCTACCTAGCATTTTTTTTATCCTTCTTTTATAGCAGTTTTATCTTTTATATTTTATCTCTATTTTCATCGTATTTTATTGCTTTTTATCGTTTAACTTTTTATTGTATTTCTATTGCCAAATTTCCTTCTAACGAAAATGCTGTCGGCACGGATTAATTTGTTAAAAATGGTACCACCGTACAATCGACTCCGCGTAAGTGCACATCACTTAACTGCAATATTCCTTTATCTGCACATCAGTCTTCGGTCCCGTTTTAATTCCAATTCTGCTGTATTTAAACGTAACATCGGATAACTGCACAAGCTCGTTTGGTCCAGGCTACACACATTCATGTTTGTTTGGATAACGGCACACTGGACTGAGGCGCGTGCGCACACACCCATACACACCGCATGCAGTAATCAAAATCAAAAGTCTTATAAACTTATAATCGCTCAGATTTTTCCAAGGTCGATTATTATGCTCGATACTGGTATCGGTGCATCCCTAACTCTTTATTCAAAACTCTCTCACTTGTAATAAGTGAGAATATTTATTGCACAAACCTAGTCAGTTAGCTAAAAGGTAAAAAATAAATAAATAAATAAATATATATATAAATAAAACATGTTCAAAATATGTGACAAAATATATAAGCAGTGTTCAAAATATGTGACAATAAAAGTGATTTGATTTGATTTAAAAAATAATCGTTCATTGATCAAAATTGTCTTAAAATGCTCAATTAATCGCGGTTTTGATTTGTATCAAATATCAAATATCAAGTATCATTTATACTGTAAGACCTAAAATACAGGCGTGGGCAAACTTTTTGATTCGCGGGCACCTATGGGTTCTACCATTTGACAAAGGGGCCGGACCAGAAGCAGATGGGATGGAGTAAATTGGTAACCTCACCACACTGGAGAAAAAATACACATCTTGAGATGGTGGAAGCATATGCTTTAATTCCAAATGAAAATTATGGAAACATAATTTCTGACTTCTGAAAAAAAAATATCTGACTTTCATTTCTGTTTTTACAAGCTCAGCGGGCCAGACTAAGATGAAAACTAGACGGCAAGTAACAAATCCATGTTGTGCACTTCATCTGTGAAACTGCAAACAAGCATCAGGCTAGTAAATGTTAGCAACCAACGAGTCCAAGACGGGCAGATGAAGAGATTAGCTCAGTTTGGAAAACATCCATGTGGAATTATCTATCACTGTTAGAAAGTCTACAACCTTCACAACGCTTTAAATCCCAGTAAAAACCTCTTTCACAAGCACCTTAACACAGATAAAAAAAAAATATAAAAATAAGCACTTTTTGTCTAGTAAGTTCCCTTCATATAGCTCTGTGTGAACATCTACTGTATCCTTTTTTAGACAAATTGCTGAAATTGTCGCGTGGCCTGAAATGGCTGTACAACATGTAAAGTAAAGTACGCGGCTCTGAAATGCATTTCTGGAGTCTTGTTCTAACCCGCCAAAAAAGCCAAAGGTGATAAATTCATCCCAAGTCAGAAGAAAACGAACTCTCTCGGTCGTCTAAACTCGACAAACGCAAGAGCCTTCAACGTTACCTTCAACAAGTGTTGAACTGCCGACCACATGACGTGACGGGACAATATCCTCGTCCAGAAGAACGACGTCCGAGTGCGAGGGGACATCATCACAGAGGAGACGCTACTCGACTCCCTTCATTCTCCAAGCTTGTGTGGAGCACAGGAAGGTGTAGAGTAAGGTGAGGCTTGTGTCCAGGGGGATGATCTCATTCTGTCCCGTAACGTTCTTACACAGCGGGTCAGCAGAGACTTTAGCCGGACTAAGATTATTATCCACTGACGGCCGCTCAATCACCCACAGGCTCCGCCTCCACCGCACTATCAGCAAACTTCTTTGCGCGGTCACGTGACGTCGGAGCCGTAATAAACGCGCACGTTTCCTGCACATAAAACCCGGCCGATACACACAACACGCGAGCATCTAACGATCGTACACAAGGCCATCCAGATCTGTTTTAAAAGCAGTTTAAATTCCCCCGAACGCGGCTGGCCGGACGACTACACGTAGGGCATAATCCAGATCTACACACTTGACTTTGGGGGGAAAAAAAAAAAAGTAAATAAGATAGGTGTAAACATGCAAGAAAACATACCTATATTCCTTCATTATGAAAAGATCCAATCAGAATAGTCATCATGTATGTTGATAGCCGCTTAATTCGACAACTAATCTGAATAAACTCATTGGGCTGATTTATTGCTTTTTATTTTTTGCATTTTTTGATTTTCTGTCCAATTCTGAATAAAACGAAAATCGCGATTTAATTTTTCCACAATTCAAGAAAAATTTTCTGCATATTTTTTAAATTTGAAATATTTAACCCTGATAATCAGGTTGTCATACAGCAATTTAATAACACATATTACTCTTTGCTTGGAATTTAAATAATTGTAATGAAATATAATGTAATGAAATGTAAATGTAATCCAAAGGAAAAAAAAATCACTATTAAATGTACTAAAAATAAACAAACCAAGATACAGTATTATGTACAGTTGAGGACAAAATGATTAGCTCAGTTTAAAAGCACTTTTGAAATACTTATCAAACAATGATTATGTTGTAGGCGGGGCCAATAATTGTGTCCTCAACTGTAGATGTTTGCTGTGTGTGGTTTGCTGTGTGTCGTCTTCTGCTCTGAAACTGCAGTAAACACACACACTTCAAATCCTTTATCAGGTGTAAAATGTTGGAGTTGATAGACTTACTTTACAGTTGTGTTTCCTCATTCTGCCTCTTCATTTTCAGTTTTTTTTTAACTCGACTGCTGCTGGATTCACATCCACTGTTCTAGTGCAGGTAATTAAGTGCATGGAACCGCAGGTGGCCAATTATGGCAGCGGCCCAAAATACGACAGAAGTAATGCAAGACCATTTCTCTTTTACAATATTTAAATGCTTGCGCACACACAGACACACTAGGGGTGTGCGATATGGATTAAAATTCACATCACGGTATTTTCTAGTGTACAGACGGTATCGGTATTATATCACGATACTGTGTGTGGGGGGGTGTTATTTTATATAAAGTACGAAATTAAAACGCAAGGGGAAACCTGGAGAAGCACCTGTCATTTTTAATACCGTATATCTGTTAAAAGTAGTCCAGACATTTATTAAAAAAAAAATTTAAATTAAATGGCCTGCGATCTATCTTTTAAGAGTGCGAGAGAGAAAGAGAGACATAGACAGTGAGAGAGAGACATAGACAGCAAGAGTGAGAGAGAGAGAGAGAGAGAGAGAGAGAGAGGGACAGACAAAAATGGAGAGCAGAGCCAGCGCGCGTCACGCTTCCCTCTCTTTCGCGCGTGTGAATCTAAAGTTGCGTGAAACCAAGGTTAACAATCGAAAACAGACTTTGACCAAAACAAAACGGGCAGAATTTTCTCGTGCTCGCGTTTTACAGGACTCGCGCTCACTAAAACAGCCGCTCTAAAAAAACGGAACATTACAGACACGGAGCGTCACGGCGCCTGCGCGATACATGCGCGATACATGCGCCTCGCGGGTGATCTATTAATGCAATTTCTTACAACGCTTTCTGTATTCGATTAGCAATGTATCTGTGTTGTAATTAAAAGTTATAACGAAACAAATGTATTTTAAGGTGCCACGTTAACACACACACACAAGCTGACAGAGAGGCCGCTCGTCGTAGATCAGAGAGTTTGGCAGAATCGTCTAAATGCTGGATCAAGATGGCGAGGAGGGTGGAATCGATTAATCGCGCAGCTCTAATTCTTGTTAACAATTATCTCGGCTCCATAACCAGGCGATTTAAATCCAACTCGGCTGACACAGTGGGCACACCTCAGCTCACAGGTGATGGAGCCACAGGCATTACGTAATCCGAGACTGGAACTCGGTCAACCGATGCCCGTTTACAGCTAGAAACCGTCCCGGCCTCCGATGACATGCTATACAAGAGTACGCTTCATTTATTTACTTGACACGACGGTTCATCCTGCTCTAGGATTAGCACAAATTAGATGTGGGCGGTAAACCGTTATGAAAGCAAAAAACGGTATTGAGTTGAGCCACAAAATTAGCACGTTTATTTTTTGCAATAACGTTGATACTGTTACACATTCATGAATTACATTTTTAGTTCAGAGCATTAGTGAGGTGCTTTCACATTTTCACCTGTCATCCAAGCGCAAACAAGTATTTTACTTTTAATGACGACTTGGAGACATTGCTAATCGAACGTAGAAAACGTTAAAACAGGCTAATTAATAGATCACACCCGCGAGGCGCGAGCAGCTCCGATGTCTGTGTAGTGTCTTTAAGAGTGGCTCTACTAAGAAAGAGATTCGTAAAGACGCACTTCGCTTTTCTGCCTTTATTTATTTTTTATCAAAGTCATTTGTAAACGCTTTCACGCGACGTTCGATTCAGACTCGAGAGGGAGAGAAAAAAAAGTGGCCTAGGGCTGGGCGAATAATCAAAAGAAATCGTTCAAATATTTCCAGATCGATTATTTTCCATTTAAGAAAACTTTTGGCTGTGAAACGGAGTGAAATATTTGTTTACAAAAGATGCAAGAAATGCACATGATACATCTTATCATAAATTATACCTTATTAAAAATAAGTCATTTTATTTGAGAAATGCTGGAGAGAAATTCCATGTAAACAAGAAAATATGAAAAGTTATTTGTTTTTACTTTTATTTTATTACAAGAACAAAGTGATTGTATGATTTGTACAAAACTTGTCAGTGAACTATGAGGGGGGACACATTTTTAAATAAATAAATAAATAGTTCAATAATCGTAATCAGGTTAAAATGTTCGATTAATCACGAATTAGATTTTTGGCATAATGCCCTAGCGTGACCCATGAGAAAGCATATACGCATCAGAAACAAAACTGCCGCTGCTCTGTGTGTGTGTGTGTGTGTGTGTGTCTCATTTTTCGAATAAACACCGCGCCTACTTATAAAGATATACTGTATCAAAAATAGCAGGCTTTTCCTTAGTTAGAATTCAAATTTTGTTTACAAATAAATTATTTTACACCCCCTCCAAAATACTGTGATAAAAAACAAATACCGTTTGGACACTAGAAAATACTGCGATGGGAATTTTCACTCATAACGACGACCCCTAGAACAAACAGAATCTTCCTGATGGGAAATCCGGGCAGGATCAGACTGGGTTGTGACTCGCAGAGCGCGAGACGGCTTTCCTGTCATGACTTAGCAATGGAGACGCACGTGGACAAATAAAAGGATTTACCTCATCCACCTGCCGTCACAAGACAATTACAGTCACAGTTTCAAGTTAGGGCTGCACGATATTGAGAAAATATGCGATATTGCTGTTGAATATTGCGATAACGATATTGCTTGCGATATTACTTATTCCCATTTAGGGGTGGGCGATATGGGTTAAAATTCATATCACGGTATTTTCTAGTGTACAGGCCGTATCGGTATTATATCACGGTATTGAGTGTGTGAGGGGGGTGTTCTTATTTTATATAAAGTAAAATAAAGAGATTAAAACGCAAGGGGAAACCTGGAGAAGCAGCTGTCATTTTTAATACCGTAGATCTGTTAAAAGTAGTCCAGGCATTTATTTAAAAAAAAAAAAAAAAAAAACATTTAAATTAAATGGCCTGCGGTCTATCTTTTAAGAGAGTGCAAGAGAGAGATAGACAGTGAGAGTGAGAGAGAGAGAGAGAGAGAGAGAGAGAAAGAGAGACAGTGAGATATACAGCAAGAGAGAGAGAGGGAGAGAGAGAGAGAGAGAAAGAGAGAGAAAGTGACACAGACAAAAATGGAGAACAGAGCCAGCGCGCGTCAAGCTTTCCCTCTCTTTCGCGCGCGCGTCTGAATCTAAAGTTGCGTGAAACCAAGGTCAACAATCGAAAACAGACTTTGACCAAAATAAAACGAGCAGAATTTTCTCGTGCGCGTGTTTTACGGGTCTCGCGCTCACTAAAATATCCGCTCTAAAAAACCGGCACATTACAGACACGGAGCGGCACAGCGCATGCGCGATACATGCGCCTCACGGGTGATCTATTAATGCAGTTTCTTACAACGCTTTCTGTATTCGATTAGCAATGTATCTGTGTCGAAATTAAAAGTTATAACGAAACAAATGTATTTTAATGTATTAAAGCGTTGATATGTGTGTATAAAAGGTAAATTCATGAAAGTGCCACGGTATCCACGATATTGCAAAATCCATATCGTGGCCCAACTCAATACTGGTATTCACGTTAATACCGCTATACCGCTATTCCCATTTAAGAAAACCCAAAACTGTCTGAAAAGTAAAACTACTGATTACTAAAATGAATCCTCACACTAAAATAAACAGGCAATATGTTTTTAATCAAATGTAGTTTAATTTGGGCTAAAACTGTCCTGGGCTAAAAGTTTTAGTCTGTAGTAGTGTAAACACAGACTAAAAACCTGGTGTTAACTGGCAATCTTGCATTAAGTCTTTGACTAAAAAGCGTTTGTGAGTTTGTGATGGCGGTTCGATGTTTTTTAACCAAATTAAAAAAAAAAAAATTAACATTCCAAGGAACAGTATTATGTACATTTGAGGACAAAGTCATGTTTATTAGCCATTATTAGCCATGTTTAAAAGCACTTTTGAAATACTTCAATATTTCAAAAATCATTTTGAGGGGGGCTAATCATTTTGTCCTCAACTGTAGATGTTTGCTGTGTGTGGTTTAATGAGTGTCATCTTCTGGTTTGAAACCGCAGTAAACACTAGTGATGCACCAAAATGAAAATTCTTGGCCGAAAACCGAAAAAGAGGAAAGCCTGGCCGAAAACCGAAACACCGAAAGAATTGCTATGATGATGTACTAACTTTACTAAAACCAAGGCATTGCAATAGCAAAAATTAATAATGAAGTTTCAAAGAAAAATGAAACAAAACGTTTTACAAATATGCAAATATTTTTAAGCGTATTGCAACACTCAAGAGTATAAAATATCATTCAAACTAAAATGTTTCACTTGACCTACTGGCCTGCTGAAATGTTGTAAAATTAAATGGTCCTCCGTTAAAAATTGCCTTTAAGTTTGAAGTGCATTCAGAACAAGTGCAAAGGATACAACATTTCCTCTGCAGGTCTATTTAAATAAGGCCAGTGGATAAAATATATACATCTTGCAGAAATATACAATCTGTCACATATAAAGTAGCGTGACCTGCTGCGCTATGTTATGCTGCCAATGTTCGCGCGCAGCTCTTGCGGTCTCAGCTTGCGTCATCAACTTTCGGCCGTGTTGTTTCGGTGAAAAAAAGTGTTTTGGCCGAAAATTTCCGGTGGCCGAATATTCGGTGCATCCCTAGTGAACACACGCGCGCGGGTGTCCGTCACGTGCATCCGGTGTCATCACGCCCACGAGATGCTCCCCAAAATACGACAGAAATAATGCAAGATCATCTTTCCTTTATAATATTTAAATGATCGCGCATATCTAAGTTTCGGAGCGGACGAGCGGTTGCTGGTCCTAGATCAGAGTGCTTCCTCTCGTCGTGACCACGTTTTTGCGGCACGACTTTCACAGTACCGGTGCTTGTTACACATCTTCTCTGCTGAAGCCAAACTACTGCCAGATTTCAGAAGTGCCCTTTTTTAGGCACAAGTTCGTCCCAGTTATCGTTTAAACGCGCATCTCCTTCTGCCACGTTGTCCTCTCCTCATCTGCGCATTGCTCGCTCAGGTTCACGTTACTAGCCAACAGTATAACGTCTATTTGAGAGGCGGGCAGAACGATCTCTTTCGATTGGTCAAATTTGGATTATTCAAAACGCAAACGCTTGACAAGCCTTTATTTTTTTTTCATCGCAACTTCCGCGATAACGATATTTTTGCGATATATCCTGCAGCCCTTTTTCACGTTCACAGCGTTCATACACAAACTATAAAGCAAGAAATGCAAACAGACAGGCGTCTGACCTACACGCGTCACGGAGCAATAATTACATCCCAAACCGCCAATGTAAATATGATGCGATAAATATTCAAGTTTAGTGCTAATGTGCTTAAAACTCTTATAGTGTCTCTTATTAGTCTTATTAAAGTCTTGTAGTGTTTTAAATTATTACAAATCAATTATTACTATTTGAAAAAAAAAAAAAACCACAAAAACACAAACGTACGAGCTCTTCACTTCCGTTAGCGTCTTTTATTGAAACGTGTCTATCCATAGTCTATCCATCTACGTATGTCTGTCTTAATCAGTCATAAGTGTCTCTCAGTCTAAATATCAGTCTGTTATTCTGTATGTCTCGGTCAGTCTATATTCATCAGTAAGTCAGTCTGTGTCTGTCCATCAACCAGTATGGTAAAGACATACAGCACCATTCCAATTTATAACAACAGCCACATTGACCTTATAGCGCACATTCAGCCTATATATAAAATAGCTACCCTCCAAAATGTCTGAAAACATTGCTCCTCATATGAGACAATCTTTGTACATTATACACAATGTTAAATCTCTGCTTGATCGTCTAAACAAGTGTGATCATCATTCACACAAACAGACAATGCAATAGCGGAAGAAAGAAGACGTGAGAATAAACACACTCCCTCGAAATCAAACACACACACTCCGCTTGTTCACAAAACGCACTTATCAGCATTTATTGTGCCTGACGGGACATTTCTCTGGCTTTAAAATAAGTTCTATGCAAGCGTTAACTTTGATAAGAAGCTATCGGGTTTATGCTAGTCAAATCAAAAGCAACTAGTTACACTATGTTTTTTAAGATCAGCAGGAATCTGTGAGTTCAAATCTTACACACCTCTGTACACAACAAGGCCAGAGAACTTTCTGGTCTGATTTATCAAATCAGCAGGAATGTAACGGCCGCTCTGGTGACAAACACGACCTGCTGTAAATTATAAACTAAACATGTAGTAGATTCATATAGACACATTTCCAGACACGTTACATTCATCGGACGTCAAAATTCACACGTCAACATACAGACCCGACAGTGTAAGTTACGCAAACACGAGCATCACAGCGGTTGTGATTGACGTACTTTACACCCGCCATGAACAACAGCATAATACACAACACAATACGCATATGTTCAACCACACAACAAGTGTGTTTGTGCGCACACACACTCACAAAAGAAGTCGCGTACAGAGCTGATGTTAGCAGACTGAGCTGTGCCTTCATTGTCAGTGCTGAACAACCGCTGAAATGTTTGAACAAAAGTGGGAAAATTCTCGTCAGGCGCAAGCCGAGTGTGTGTGTGTGTGTGTGTGTGTGTGTGTGTGTGTGTTTACCTGTTCAGGTAACCCAAAGCTAAGCTAGCAACAGTAGCTCAATACATCTGGAATTCAAGATTAACAAGCCTCATTGGGGGTAAAGCGTGACAAACCTCTTTGAACATTCTTTAAAACGCCGCTTTGGAGTCTGTTCGGTTTATCCTCGCCGCATTTTACACGTTTTGATTTCTTCACGGGTTCACAAACGGTGGCGCGTCGAAGTTGCGCGCGCGCTCCCGTCAGCCGCCGCCATAAGCGCGATCTCGAGTCTCCGAACAAGCCCACTCGCGAGAACTTCCGGTTGAAGGTCATGTGATACCAAAAGCGGTCACCGATTGGCTAGAAGCTGATCGTGACGATCGGGTTTTGAGGCCCGGATGTGTAGTTCGCTTTGTGTGTACGACATGGGTAATTACAACGGCATAATAAAATCAACACGTACTGTTTTTATTAAGTAAATTTTTTATTATAACACTGCTTTTTATTTTACATGCTATTATGGTGGCGCTCATTGCATGCAGAGGTGCTAAAGCTTAATTTTCGCAAAATAAAGTATAGAAAAAGAGTTGTTTTATAATTAGATGCTACATTAATTTCTATAAAGCAAAGTCGAATTTGGTTGTATTATTTATGTTTTTGTTTTGTTTGTTAATTTGATCTCAATGATGAAATGTCTACTTCTAAAACAATACATTTACTCAGTATTGCAGTGACACACTTTTGTCACTCAAAATTGCACTAAAATGCACATTATATTTTTGTCTCGTCACATTTGCACCTTTTAGTTGCATAGTTGTATTTTTGCCTAACCCATGCATTGTTGTTTCTTTCTTTTGTTCTCTATGCGATTTGCATTTTTGCCTTCACTGTTTGTCTCACCTCGACTGGCTCCGCCCGACCAAGTTTCACTTCAGCCGCCTCAGCCTGTCCCAGTCGAGTCCAGTCTCGGCCCAGCCCAGTCACGCCCTTTGGGGCGTCTGGAATCCGCCCTTTGAGGGAGGGGTACTGTCACAGATCCCGGCTCAAAGCCGTGTCGAACTTTTATGTTGAAGTCAAGACGGACTTTTATGTTGAATGTTCCCTGAAACTCCGCCATGTTGTACCCAGTCTCTGTCTTTATTGTCATGGTTACCAGGTGTTTCGTGTCTGCAATCATTGTTAATTAGTCTGTATTTAAGTTCGCCCCTGTCTTTGTTTCTTTGTCAGTTTGTCAGGTGTTATTTCCTGTCACTCTCGCCTTAGGTCTCGTCACGTCTTGTCTAGTTTCTAGTTCTTGTGTTTGGTGACAGTGGCTTCATGACACCTGGAGCAGTGGGCAGCCATAAACCGTGGTTTGGGGGGGGGGTTGAACTTGAAATGCTTGGGTGGCAGGACCACAACTGTCCGTCTTTCCAAGTTGTGGCGTTTGCATGTTGTGTCTTGTGGGAAAAGGAGCATGC
>MU204349.1:13442393-13466485 GCA_017309775.1 Paedocypris sp. Pulau Singkep
TTTATATGCGGACTATTCTAAATTTTCAAGTGACCTGAAGTTTTGTCGAAATGGCGAAAATCCATGGGATTCGGAGTGTTTGGAAGCGTTTGGGAATGGCATTATTATTCCGCCCCATGTGACTGCGGCTGCGTGGTGAACGTTCTGGCCTCTTGACATCAAGCCTGACTATTCTTAGCTGATGTATTTTGGGCTGGAGGCATTAGGATGCTAAGATTAGACCGGGTTATCGTTCCGTCTGAGTTAACTCCTCGCTCAACCACATACCGGAAGGCTTTATTTACGATGCACCCTGATTTCTCACTTTTCCTGCAGTCGCACTGGCACTGGATCGACACCTTTGCGTTTATCTTTAGTGTTAGGTAGGTTTACTCCAGGCCGAATGGGGCCTGTGCGGCGGTTTCACAAGGCTTTTGTGCGATTTTGCTAAAGAATCCAGCGAGTCTGACCACGTGAGGTTTGATCTTGCGCTTTGAGCTGAGGAAGCGTCACTCCGTCTCCGATGTTTGAAGAACTCTTGCAAAAACGCCACAAGTGAAATGAGAAATGAGATCATAACACGGATTTCTCCATCGTGTGGGACTGTTCTGTTTCAGCACACTGAAGAAAGTGTAAAAGGCGTGTCGTTACTCTAAAGAAGCTTTTATACTTGATCTAACTCAACGGACTGGGAGATCTTCACACAGGCTGCAACCATCAATAACATCACAAATCTTCAGGAATACACTGAGACTGTCACAGCATACATCAGCAAATGCACTGATGATGTAACGCAGACAAGGACAATCCGCATCCGAGCCAACCAATAGCCACAGCTGACAGGTGAGGTCTACAGCAGGCACGTCCAAAGGGGCCAAATGCGGCCCTTAATCAAATTTTGACCGGCCTGTGACTTGATTCATGAAATGAATGGAATCCGGCCCGCGGAGAGTATTCAGTCCCTCCAGGATTCGCCAATCGCGCCAATTCACGGAAATTCAGCGAAACCCCGCAATTTATTTGCGACCTTGCAATTTCATCCAATCACCGCAAATTTATTGCAAATTCGACCAATCCGTGTGGTCCGTCACAGCACGCAGCAGTGTTTTCGCACAGAAGGTCTTCATTATAGTGATGGGAAGTTCGGCTCTTTTCATAGATTCGGCTCTTTTGCCTCGTTTAACTCAACGTTCAAACACTCTCCCAGCGGTTCAGCGCGTGAACACACCATCTGATCTCAAACGAATACGGTTTGTTTCACCACGCCCACCCGTGCTTGTAAAAAAATAAATCAAAATCACATTTTTTTTCAATGTTCCATTATGAAGGTTTTTATTGCTTTATTTATTAACACATTTTAAAAAGCAGTTAAAATGCTAAATCACTTTATTTGCATTTTAGAATTATATCTGTATTCATTTTTAAATAGAAATAAACACTATTTAATGTTAAATACTAAACTATATACAAAAATGTGTATATCCTAAAATGTTTTTTCTTCCCCGAGCACGGTCCTTTTGTCAAATGTTAGAACCCAATGTGGCCCGCGAATCAAAAAGTTTGGGCACCCCTGGTCTACAGGCTCTTGAAGATCAGAGAAAGGGAACCAGGACGATCTGAGAGCAGCCAAGCAAATAAAGAAGGCAAAGAAGACGTATTCAAATAAATACGCAAAAAATGCCCTCCTCTTCGACAACAGCAGAGACACCTGAAATCTGTGGCAGGGGATACAAAACGGATACAGATTTAGCCTATAGGCCCCAGCCACAGACATGCGACAACAATATCCCACTTCTAAACCAACTCAACACGTTCTTTGGTCATTTCGAGGCATCCAACAACACTCCTGCAGTAAAGGCTACACCGTCCACCATCAACCAGGTGATCTGTCTGACCCAAGCCAAGGTGGAAAAATGCCTCAGACAGATCAATGCGCGCAAAGCACCAGGTCCAGACAACACATCTGGGCGTGTCCTGAAGGACTGCGCTGCGGAGCTGGCTGAGGTCTTCACAGACATCTTCAACATGTCTCTCAGTCAGGCCGTGGTTCCCACATGCTTTAAAGCGGCCACCATCATCCCAGTACCAAAAACAGTGGCGCTTACACCAATCGTGATGAAGTGCTTTGAACGGCTGGTCATGGAACAGATCAACTCTCTTCTCCCTCTCTCCCCAGACCCTTTCCAATTTGCATATCGGGCAAACCGGTCAACAGACGATGCCGTCTCCAAGACACTCCATACAGTCCTCACTCACCTGGAAAAAAAAAGACTCGTATGTCAGAATGCTGTTCATAGGTTTTAGCTCGGCTTTCAACACCATCATCCCTCAGCAGCTTATCAACAGACTGGAGCAGCTGGGGCTGAACACGCCGCTCTGCAACTGGCTGCTGGACTTCCTCACTGGGAGACCTCAGTACGGATTGAGGAAACTCCTCCAGCACCATTGTAATAAACACCGGAGCTCCGCAAGGTTGCGTGCTAAGCCCTCTACTCTTCACCCTGCTTAGCCACGACTGCACGCCGATACACAACACTTTTGTTAAGTTTGCAGATGACACGACCATAGTAGGCCTCATCACTAAAGAGGACGAAACAAACTACAGGTGTGAAGTCAGCCAGCTGGCTGAATGGTGTACAGACCACAACCTCTCTTTGAATGTGGACAAGACAAAGGAGATGGTTGTGGACTTCCGGAGAGCTCACACCCAGCACACCCCTCTCTCCATCAACGGTGCCGCGGTGGAGCAGGTGAGCAGCACCACATTCCTGGTTGTGCAGATCGCCAAAGATCTCACCTGGACCAACAACTCTGCAGCCACATCAAGGGAATCCCAGCAGCGTCTCTACTTTCTCAGAAAGCTTTCTAAAGAACGTCACTCTCCATCATGTGCACTTTTTACAGAGGTGCTGTGGAGAGCATCCTGACCAGCTGCATCACCGTGTGGTACGGCTCCTGCTCCTCCACCTGCAGGAAAGCGCTGGACCGCTTGGTGAAAACAGCGGAGAAGATCATCGGCATCCGTCTCCCCCACCTTCAGGAACACTACAACACCCGCCTCACCCGAAAAGCAGTCCGCATTGCCACGGACCCCACCCACCCATCTCACCGCTTCCTTAGTCTGCTGCCGTCAGAAGCTTCATGATTCAAGCCGTTCGGAAGCTGAACTCACTTACGTACCACACTACCCCCCTCTAACCAACACATGGTCACTTTTTTCCCAACAATTTGCACAGAACTGTTGCACATCAGTGTTGTTCTCTTGCGCATTTTCATTTTCACTGCATTGTGTTCTTTGTGCCCGTTGCACATTTTTGGCACTTTCTGTAATTGCAAATTGCACAACATTTTTTTGTACAACATTGTACTAGTACTTCTTGTAAATTGCACATTTTTGTACTACTTGTATTTTTGTCAACGCACAGCAGAGTTGACAATAAAGTTATGTTATTTTATGTGGCCCGCGAGAGCTTAAAAGTTTTGAGTGTCTAAAAATAAATACCATAAAAATAAATTAAGAGCGTGTGTTTACTAAAAAACTATCCCACAGTGGCTTTCGACTATAGTAGCCACGGCAGTGTTTCCACAGAATTATTTTTTCTGGATTCACTAGGACAATTTGATTCTTCATTAATAGAGTTATGTGTGTTTTCATAAGTTGACAAAGAATAAAAAGATTTATGTTAGAGCAAAACGCATACAAAGGACTTCTACCCAACTATAATTGTCACTTGATTAAGTTATGATAAATAAAGAGTTGTTTAACGTTTAGAAGTAGTTACATTTATTACACATTACATTTGATTACATTTAGTAACATCTGGCCCTTTGATCACAGCCAATCTGCTGATGTTGCCCTCGGTGAAAATAAGTGAGACACCCCTGAGTGAGCACATTGGTTTTAAAAGTAAAATTTCTTATTAAAACCGAGTAAGTGCAATATAGCAAATCACACAATCAAATCTAAAGTTCACACAATGAACGGTATTAGGCTGACTCTTTGTAAACAGGTAAAATGTCTCGTTAAAACTGAGTTTTTCCATTGTTTAGTAGCGTCTGCTGTGCCTAAAACAAGATTTAACCTCCTTATTTCAGGCTGAAAACGCTTTTTCTCAATGTCATTTCAAGCAAAGACGTCAGTTTTAATGGAGCCTTGCTAATGCAACTTTATTTCATATTTAACAAACTTTCACATCTCAAGTCCAAACTTCCAATCAGTGAATGAGAGAAACGTCGGCGAGTGATGTGCACTGAAAAAATTGTCTCATTGGAACAAAGTAAAAATTTTGCGTCAACTCGTTACTCCTAATCACTTTATTTTAAATCAACTTAACATTTTTACTTTTAAAGGAATTTGCTCATCCACTACTTAGCCAATGCAAAAAACATATTTGAGTCAACTTTAAAATATTTGAGTTAACTTTGTTTTTAAGTTGAATGAAATCTCAAATTATACTTTCTCTTAATGTTTTATCTTCGGAAGGGTTGAAACACAGACCACCACCTGAATATATGCATGTATTCGCGCCCTTTGTTGATTGGGGATTGTGTACTAACGGCCTGAATTTAAATAATGATAGTGTGTATTAGAACATTTAACATTATATCATAAAGTCTGTACAGAAACCCATGTGTCTCGACCACTGAGGAGTAACAGCAACTTATTCAGATAAGACTTGCCTTAATAAGACGGTCCTTTTAACAGACAGACAGCAACAGCGCCTCCCATTTTGGGAATGGCTAACAGGTAGAAATGCAGCCGAGTCTCTGCTCAAAAATAATAATAATAATAATAATAATTGAACCTTTATTAGAGCGAGACGCATTGATGGTTTCATACATAAATACCTTATTTAAACATCTATTGTCTCCTTTTAAGACAAGTGTGCAGGACATGCAAGCTTCTCATTGGCTCTTTGGCCAATTCTCTTCTCATCACCATCTTCGGCTCCAGACCACATTTTTACTTTACTTTAAGAAATGTATTTACTTTACTCGACAATACCTACTTTTAATCTAAATCAAAGCATGCGTTTTACATTACGCTGATGGCTAGGCAGAAAATGAAATGTTTCGGGTAAGATCAAGTATAAAATCTTTTGTAGAGTGTACTGTAGTGTGTGAGTTCCACTGATGGCTTCATCATGGCTGAGGAGAATGTCTGCGGGCGATTAAAAAGCCTTGTCTCCGGGAGCGTTTGCACAGCACGGCTTTGTTTGGTGGCCGGAGCCCAGATCATCTCACATATTTGCCTTGTTTCGCTCCCATGTGTAAAAATACTTTAACTGCAACTCAGACGTGACAGTCACAAGGCGTCTCACGTTAGATTGACCTTAAATAAGATTTGGGTCTTGAACGGGCGCTTGCTGAAATACCTCGGTGTTTACGCTGCAGGCGGCTGAAATAGAGGCCATAAAATCCAGCCTCCCTGTAGATTACGGGCGCGACTGCACACGGATTTATTTAAAGACCATGAGCAGGTTTGAATCGGCTGTTTTTTATTTTCTCTGCAGCTATACACTGGGAGGCACGTGCACATTTCAGGTTCAAAAACATAGAATCTGATTAGAGCCGACACGATCAAACGTAAATTTCTTAAAAATGAACAAAAATGCTTCACATTCCTTTTTTTGTTCGTTTGTTTGTGATTTTGCTTGCAATCTTCAGGTTTTTGTTTGAAACTTTTGACATTTTTTTTTTTTTTTGGAAAAAAAAAAAAAAAAAAAAAAAACGCTTCAGAATTTTTCGCTTGTTTCATTTTTTTTGTGTTTGCACTTCTGGCACACGTTTAACGGGCCGGGCCTTACTCTCATTGGCCGGTGAGAATGGGATTGGCTACTCCGTGATCAGGAATTGTGGGTATTTATCTGTTCGTGAATATGATTTCTGGACCGACACCTTCATTTTACTGCACCAGAAAGACAACAACTGCACTAGTTAATTAGTGCGCACGTGTTCCGGGATTTCACAATAAATTCTAGTTAGCACAGAATAATGAGTGTTTTTAAAACAAACGGAACATATTATCATTACTTTATTAACAATAACAACAACAACAACAACAACAACAACAACAGCATAGTATTCTATTTGTAACTGATGCTTTTTGGGACCATCTCTGTACATACACAGTTTGATTATCTATTATTTCTGTGTGTAGAAACTAAAATGTCTACTATTATTCTAAAGTTGTAGACACAACACAACAATTTGGAAAAATGGTGCAAAAATAATCATAGTTTATTGTACACTGATATTAAAAAAAGCGTTGGATACAATGTTGTACGCTCGCTAAACTCCTCCCACACTTCCTGGTCAAGCCGCTGCCAATCACATTCCCACCAGCCAATCAGAGTGAGGACCGCCCCCACGTGAAACTAGTGCCAGAAGTCCAAACCAAAAAAAAAAAAGAAAATAAACTAAGACGTTTTAAACAAAAACATGAAGATTGCGAGTGAGGCAAGTGTGAGGCACTTCTCTTCTCAAAATGTAGTTTCTTAGAAACTTACGGCACTATTCTGATTCCACATGAAAACGAACACAAAACAAATCAGTCGGTGTCTTTGAAAACAGATGAAGCATCTTTTTTTCTCCGACACACAGGTTCCGAGGTTCTGCTGGCCGAGGACGGGACGGAGGTGGCCACGCTGGACTGGAACGGCGATTCGGACGAATGGGAGAAGCAGCTCCAGCGCGAGCTTCTCCTGATCCAGAGACAGCAGCAGATCCAGAAGCAGCTGCTCATCTCCGAGTTTCAAAAGCAGCACCAGAACCTGCTGAGACAGCACCAGGCCCAGCTCCAGGAGCACGTCAAGGTTAGGCCCCGCCCCGCCCCCCACACCACACCACCAATGAGTTTCACAAGTGAGAAAAGAAGTTGATTTGTGTTTGACATACACTAGCGTTTGGGGTCAATCCTTCACCTTCTTGGCAATTTCTGGCCTGGAATAGCCTTCATTTCTAAGAACAAGGATAGTCTGTCGAGTTTCATGAACGTTCTCTATTTCTGGCCATTTTGAGCGTTTGATTGACCCACAAATGTGATGCTCCAGATTCTCAACCTGCTGAGAGGAAGGTCAGTTTTAGAGCTTCTTTAACCAGCTAAACAGTTTCCAGATAACGTGATCAAACGAGGCTTTTACAATCATCCCTTATCCTTCTGACATAATTAGTGTACCATTAAAACACTGGAGTGACAGTTGCTGGAAATGTTCCTCTATACACTTGTGTAGATATTGCACCAAAAACCAGACATTTACAGCTAGAATAGTTATTTACCACAGTAGCAATGTATACAGTGTATTTCTGATTGGTGTAAAGTTACTTTTTTGACAAAAACACTGCTTTTCTTTAAAAATTAAGGACATACTACTGAACGGTAGCGTAAGAACATTTCTAAAAAACAAAAAATGTACATAGAAATAAAACAAAAAACAACAACAACAACAATATAATAGTATATGAAGGTAATATTTTTTATCTTTCTATCTTTATCTTCATAGTTTTGTTTTTGTATTTTATTCACATTTTATCTGTATTTTTATTGTATTTTATGGTATTTTTAATCTTCAACTTTATAGTTTTTTTTTTGTATTTTATTCATGTTTTATCTTTTTTTTTTACTGTATTTTGTTGTTTGTTTATCTTTATAATCTTCATTTTTATTGTATTTCGTTGCTCGCTGATCCTCTTTCTCAAACACTCTGCCCCCCATCACAGCACTGTTATTATTATTAGTATTGTTATTATTATGATAGTAATAACAATACTAACAATAATAAGATACAAGACCCAATGCAAATCTATAAACCTAAATGATTGTTTACCGCAATGAAGCTGCTTGTTATTTCCTGTCTTTATTTGCTGATTGGATAATCCACATCTTTTTTTAATCTGGTCAGTGGGGTTAAAGGTCACCAGATTGACCTAGAGGAAACCAATCAATTTAGCCAGAGCTATTTAAACAGCGATTACTATTGACGTGGATAATCTTATTAACTGTGTGTGTGCGTGCGTGTGTGTGTGTGTGTGTGTGCGTGTGTGTTTTATTCGTTGAGTTATGGCACAGCACATAATAATGAATATCTATGCTTTATCACTTACATACTTACACACCCTTACGCACAAAATTACACTCACACGGGTAACACACACTTAAACTAACTCACATTTTTCTTCTTTCTCTGTCTTTCTCTCTATCTCTGTTCTTCTCAATGGTGCGAATTGCTCAAGTAAATGTACTTTGTGACTTGATTAACTATGTTTTGGCTACTTTGTAAATCGTACTGAGTATCAAAATTTGAAGCAACTTTTACTCTCTACTTGACTACAATTGTGGTTGAGTATTTGTATCTTTACTCCACTACCTTGAACATTTACAGTTACTCGTTGCCTTGGGATTGTCTTTTTCAACCGTGGTTAGTTTCTCCGAGTTGACTGAGTCTGACTTTTGTTTTTTTGTTTTTTATCATTTTGAAACATTGAGGTGTTAAATTTCATTTTTAAATTATGAAATAAAACCTGCTAAATAAACAGTTTCTTGTTTTTTCACAGTTCTTAGTGTTTTTGGAGCCTAAACTTGAGAGTAAAATACCTAAGCTCTTTTAAAACTGGATACTTCACGACTTCTACTCAAGTTGGAGTTGGCGACTTGTAATGGGGCAATTTTTACAGTAAGGTTGTCGCACTTTTAATCAAGTGAGGTTTTGGAAGGACAGTACCCTAGTACTCATAGTGTGTCGCTTCTTTGACCTCAAGATTCGGCACACAACATATTATTATACACAACATTATTTTGCACACTCTGATCAATACAATAATTGCTATTACTGTTAATGTGTAATGTCCGTCAGCTCCAGCAGGCCCTGATGAGTCTCCGGCAGCAACAGGAAGTGCTGGTGGAGCAGGAAAGAGAGGATGTGCAAGAAGAGAGGGAGGTGAACAGGAGAGACGCGGTGAAGCACTACAGAAGAAAAGAGCGAGCTAAAGAGGGTGAGAACGCCGTTTATGTGACGTGAATGATTTGCTTTTCATTTTTTGCGAGTCCTGGGATTTACACTAGGTGGCGATGTTTCGACACGTCTTGTTTTCTCAATAGCTGGAGCTTCACTAATGGAACAATAGTTGTGGGTATTTGTGTGTGATTATGAGGAAATTATAAGTTGATAAATTGTAAAAAATGGCATTACTGAAAATCGCATAATCTATTTTAAATGTATTACATTTAAGTATCTACAGTATATGTCTCTCCGTTATCCTTCCATTAACCATCCATCCATCCATCCATCTATTCTATATAATAATAAGTATTGACTTATATTATATATTATATATATAATATACATATATTATATATTCGCATAAAATTGTGAATACTCACACATATTTAGTTGTATATATTTATATAGTTATTCATCCCCTTTCAAACAACCTTTGAGCACGGACAAACAATATTAATAAATAAAAATTAAATAAATTAATTAAAAAAAATAAAACAATAAAATTAAAAACAAAGTTAAAATAAAAAAATAGTTGTCTCAGTGAACATGTTGGTATAAACATATATAACAAAATATAAGCATAAATATCTATGTAATTTTAACATAAATATGAGTGGTTATATATGTGTGTGTGCACAGACACTTGTACAATATATACTGTATCAGACATTGCTAAATGAATTAGATTGTGTTTCTTTCCATTCCAGAACTATATAAGCAAGTAAAGTTTTAAATTCCGACCCAGACTTCTGCTTTGTGCAGGTGCGATGGCGAGCACCGAAGTTCGGCAAAAACTGCACGACTTCCTGATGAGCAAATCGACTAAAGATCTGAGCATGTCCACCATGGGTTTCTCCCTCAGCCAATCCAAACTGTGGTGCAGGTAAGTCACTTTCAGCATTGCTTTTGACATCTTACCTTTTGCATGGAATCAGATTAGTGACAAAAGGATCAAACATCAATATATATATATATATATATATATATATATATATATATATATATATTTTTTTTTTTTTTTTTTTTTTTTTTTTTTTTTTTTTTTTTTTTTTTTTTTTTTTTTTTTTTTTTTTTTTTTTTTTTTTTTTCTTCTCGTTTTTGAAACTTTGTAACTTGTTCGCAACTTGTTTCCAATGCTGATTTTTTTTGTTTCATTTTTTGGTGTTTGGACTTCTTGCACAAGCTTCCCTTACTCTGATTGGCTGGTGAGAATGTGATTGGCAGCTGCTTGACCAGAAAGTGTGGAAGGTGTTCAGCGAGCGTACATTTTTCTCGAGCGTACGAGGTTTTTTTTTTGTAAGCAATAAACTGATAAAAGTGTTATTCATCACAATATTGCTACATTATTGTGTTGGCAGACGACTTGAGATTAATAGTAGACAACTTTTGTTTCTTCACATTGAAATACTGTACGTATTATGAAACTGTGTATGTGCAGAGAAAGGTGCCTTAAAATATTATTATTAGTATTATTATTAGTATTATTTTTGTTGTTGTTATTATACACTGTGCACTCTGCTACATTATTAATAAAATAATGATTATTTGTACCGTTCTTTTTTGCACAAACAAAAAAAATCAGAAGTGGGAAAACGTTTCAAACGAAAGCGTGAAGATTGCAAGAGAAAAGTAACAAACCAAACGTAAATGAGAAAGCATTTTCATTAGTTTCTTAGACATTCACGTTTGCTAATTTTGGGACTAATCTGATTCCATACGTTTGCAGTTTAAACTAAAAAGTGACTGTCATGATCTTCTGTCTCAAATAAAACATTTACATTTACTACGATAATTCTTATGCAATGGACATGATGATGTGCTGTGATGTCAACATCTGGGCGTGTTTGACTTGCAGCTCCGCCCACCAGGGTTCGGAAGAGCAGAGCTCCCCTCCCCTTGGAGAAACCCCTCCTACCTTCAAGTACCCTTTGACCTCTGGCCTGGACTACAGAGAGCACTTCCCTCTCAGGAAAACTGGTGGGTCAAAAGTCAGTGTGAAGAATGAAGAGTTCTATGGTCCAAACCAAATCAGCATCATCTGAGACTATATAGTGGACACTAAAGTTTGGGTTTATTTGGTGACTTGATGCTGATGATTCTGAGACAGTTTTATTTGGTAAGACAGTTTGAAACAAGTTCTATCTTCTTAAAACAAGCAAATTAAACTTTTACACATAATTATAAGCTAATTAAGTTATCTTGTCTGAAAAAAAAACAAGATTTATTGTGTAAACAAGATCCCTTGGCTTGACAAGAATTATAGAAGAATATTATTTGCAGTGTATTATTATCTCTATTATCCTAATATTGCAGAAATATAACTTTTTACGGAAGTATTGAAAAAGATACGCATGGCTCCTTAATATATACTATAATATATGAATAAATAATATAATATACATAATTGCTACACTGACTTATGAATGAGATAACGAAAATCTAGAGTAACGAAATGTGTCGCCGCGTAAATGTTGTCCGAGTTCCAAAAATATTCAGACGTGTATATAACAGTCGTTTAATCTTATTTGCACGTCAAATAAACAAAAAACAACTAAAACACTAGTTAGTTTCACAGATCTTGCTTACAGAATAAGCTTGTCTTCTCCCACAATGGCGATGAATTTTTTTTCTCTTCCGTAGAGCCGCCATCTTGAAATGACGTTGTGCAAATTTCTGAGATTTCCACAATCTTGCGAGAACGGTGACGTTGGATGACTGTCCGCTGTATCATTATATACTGTACCTTTAAAAACATCTGCCAATGGGCAAACGAAACAACTGCACACTAACATGCTTATAACGCATTCATTACCAACATTTTATAATTTATAAAAAAACTGTTTGAATATAGAAAGTCATGGTGTAACCCTGTGAAATGTATTATAATAATAATAGAAATTCATAATTTTAATAATTTAGAAAGTGTTAAACTAATGGTTAAATTGGCCGCGCCCAGACAGTGTCAAACGTGGTGGGGTGGGACTTCCATTCAGACAGCGTCTGATTGGACAAAAGCTAGATGTGAATCATTGAGTTGAATTATTTGTAACTTAATTTCTGACAATCTCTCAGTAAGTTTTAGTCTCCTCTTAGTTAGTTTAGCACTTTCTAAATTATTAAAATTAATAATTGTAATTCTTATGATAATTTTAACAGGATTAAATCGGCATGGATTCGACGGATTATGTGTAAAATGCGAACCAATTTTTCGCCGAACGAAGCGACTTAATTTCACAAGTCGGGGCACTACGGTAAATGCATTCATGCTCATTTCATCCTACACTATTCAACGCTGACCATAAACGGACGAGAAGTGTTTGACCCTCGGCCAGCGAGATGTTTGGAGTCGAGCAGCTTGTCACAGTGTCACAGGGGTTTGGCGGAGGTGACGCTGCCTAAATGTTTGCAGATGAAACTGGCCGATATTTAATCACGGAGGTCAAAGGTCAACTGAGTGTGTCAGTGGGCCCGCTGGCCCTTGGGCAGAGCTAAATGTGGCCAGTGAGTGACCAGGCTAGGCTCCCGGGTCAGGCCGGTGAGATTGACCACGCTTGTCCCCGCTCCATGGCCCGGGGCGGCCGCTCCACAGGTTTGCAAACAATTAGGAAGTGCTTGAGCCTGATCCGGACGGAGCGGAGGGGTCAACACCTCCTGGGCATAAGCAAGAAGTGGGTGATGTCGGGTCGTGTAGCTTGACCTTTAAGCCTAGGCGGCGTTGGATGGCGTGAGTGTAAATCACAATCATTCAGTGAACACACAATGCCTGTTCAGATCGTCACGTTGAGCACAAAACCAAGCGAGAAAACCCACGAAAAAGTCGACCGTGAGTTCCCAGCGAAACTTTCAAGGTTGATTCGGAACTAGTTTGCAAAGAAAGGTGATACATTCTGACTCGACGATAAGAGCAAAACTGCTTTCAAAGGAAGCGTAAAAATAGATGTGGTTCACATCCAGACGCTGTTTTCATGGAATTTCCAGCATGGTGAAAAGCCGAGAAGGGTTCCTGAGACTCAGGCTCCGGAATACCGCAAACCTCCTGGGGGATTTTTCCAGAGCGCAGGGGTCTGCGCTGCCTCGGGCCAGAAACTATGGGGCGTCTTTTCATCCTCTCTCAGTAAGTCAGGTACCGGCTTTGGGAAAGAGAGAGGCCGTCTGGTATGTTAGGGGGATACGAAAACAACGGGGACGACAGAAAATAGCAGATGAAAAACAGCCTGCTTTTTTGTCAATGGAATAATTCGTCTACGCTGACAAGACAGTCCACAGGGCCACTTCCTGCGGCTCTGGTTTCTGAAGCGCTAAGATAAAGCAGAGACGGCCAAATATAACTCTGAAAACATTTGAAATCTGTGTATTTCATTTTGGATTGGATTTTTACCGTACGGTCCCTTACAAGTCACAGAGAGCAGTTGACATCAAGGGTGTAACGTACTTGAGTAAATGTACCTTGCTACTTTACTTAAGTATTTTGACAACTTTGTACATAATATCAAAAGTATACACAACTTTTACTCTCTACTTTACTACATTTGTGATTAGGTATCTGTACTATTTACTCCACTACATTTGAATGGACACTTACCGGACTGGTTGTGCGTGACAAGTTGGCATCTTTTACTACCGTTTACTACTTTTACTACTACATTTTGAAACATTGAGGTGTTACAATGATGTAACATTGATGTTCTTTCTATAGCAGGAAATGAAACACAACAAAAAAAGAGTCTTGTTTTTCACATTTCTGGGTGTTTTTTTAGCCAAAACTCAAGTACAATACTCAAGTTCTTTTCAATTTGAATACTTTGCATCTTTTACTCGAGTCTTTTTGGAATCGGTTGGAATTTGACAGTAATTTTTACAATTTTTAAAGCCATTTTTACAGTAAGGTATCTACTTTTACTCAAGTATGCCTTACAAAAGTTTGACTTTGAGTGTGTTTGTAAGAAACGATGTGCGTGTAAGGAACGGCCCGTCGAAGTGGTGACACGCCTGATTTTGTGAAGTCAAACACACTCGACGTGAGAGTGGACGGGACGGTCGCTAACGCTGGGAGACGGCTCGAACGGTCCAATGTTTTCACGTGTGATTGAGAGAGAGAAGGAGACGGAAAAAAAACGTCCCTCGTGTAGGTTCCATTCGGGTTTTAAGTGACATGCTGAGGCCTCTTCACCTCCTTTTCTCCCGGTAGATTCCCGCTCAGATTGGGCCAGGCGGGGGGCTGTGCTGCGGATCATGAAGGTGCTGTTTGTTCTTGGCCCCGGTCGAGACCCTTCCCGTCGGAATGATTGACAGGTGTGAAGAGAGGGCGGGATGCGTGTCGGCTCTCATGAGCAGATCTGTTTGTGTAAGAAAGGAGCGAAGCAGCAGGCGAGGTGACCGATGGCAGCGCTATCACGGCTGCTCAAACTTGTACTCTGGATAAAAAGCTAAAAGTGGGACGAATACCGTTTTTACGCGAATAGAAAGCACCGCTTTTTAAAAATTTTCGATGCTCAAAAGCATGAGGGGATGTTGCAAAGATAATTGCCGATTTCAAAGATGGGCGGGAAGCATACAGTATAAGCTTTTAATGGCTCAGTAACAGAAATAATTTTTTATTACATTAGACACGCCACAATACTGGAAGAAGTAAGATTAAGCTAAATACAATCATTAGTATTACAACAAACAGAAACGACAGACCACGACTGCTTAGCTTAGCTTAGCTTAGCGCTAACCTACGGGTCCAATGTGTCGTCGCAGAAAGAGTCAAAACAGTCGAAAATGAAGAACACGGGCAAGAAGTTAAACATCCAAGGAACAGACACAATCAAAACGCTCGGTCTGCTCAACAGGGGATAATAATCCTTTGCTTTGATTCTCTTCACACAGCGTCAGATAAACTGAGAGCTCGACGGGCCTCACGCAGTTGCTTTGCGCATGCGCGGACTGGTGCAAAGACTCTTGGGAAATAAAGTTCTGACAACTAGAATCAATTTTTTGTTATTTATCATTCAAGTAAAACAATATCAAAATGATACTTACAAATGAAGTCACAAGTTAGGCTTGTTAAATAAAGAAAAAATAGTAAGTTTAGGAGAATATTAACCTAATTGAACCAGAAATGTAAAAAACTAAAAAAATTTTTTTTTGTGGAAATTTTTATTTTGTGCGTGAAAAATCAGGGGGGTGCTTATATTTGCGGAAATGCGGTAATGCATTTTCGCAATGGCAAAATTTGCGATTAGCCGAGTGACGTGTAATTCCATTCTTCTGAAGATAGTGTTTGAACTACATCTAAATAAGAAAGGAGTCATGATATGAATTATGTTCTTGAATGATAAAAAAAGACAAAGTTTTGCCACTTTGTGCGTTTAAATGTAACCTCTGCTGATTTAAAGAACATGAACTTTTGCAAACTTACTGGTCACATTAGCTGATGGATCTGAGTGAATGGCGTTGAATACACATCATAGTAATGAATTTATTAAAAGACAAGAATATCTAAAGTGGATTAAAATTAAATTGTTAAAGCAAATTAAAGCAAACTAAATTGTATTAAAAAAAACAACTTGTTTTTTTTTTATTAGACAGTGGCAAACAAAAGCATCAGAGTTCACTCACATTTTGGCTTAAGTAAAGTGTCTCAGGACTTCATCGTTTTAACTAAATTAAAATTTTAAAATTACATTTTCGCAATTGACACATTTTTTGCCTTTAAAAGTGCCATGATTTGTAAAAAAAAAAAAGTAAGCAATTTATTCTATTACAGTTTAGTGTAACTTCAATGATTTTCATAAAAATTGAACGTGTGTGTGTGTGTGTGTGTATGTATACTGTACATACCGTTTATACTGTATATATACATGTATATACCTACACACACAAACTGTACATTTCGCAGTGTACAATACATTTCCGTGCCACTTCCAATGATTTTCATGGGAATTGAACCCACAACCTTATTGTTGCAACCACAACCAACTGAGGTATCAATAAACTGTACACTAACTATACATGTGTTCATTGGTTTAAATATGTATACACGTGTGTGTGTGTGTGTGTGTGTGTGTGTGTGTGTGTGTATACTGTACATAACTGTAACTTGTACATACTGTGAACTTCTTCACCACCGAAACGTTGACTGAAAAAAAAATTTTTTTTTGTTAAATTTATTTATTTCCAAAAAATAAGGGGAGAAGGGTTTCAGGATTGAAGCAAACAAAAGTCTTTTTCTTCTTTTCTGGTTTGTCCTCGGGTTTCCACGTCTTCTCCGTACTCCTCCATACTTCCGCACTTTCAGCAGCAGACGTTCAAGCTTCCTCCCATTTTGGCTCAATTTGCTCCCATTTCCTCCCCTGACTGAATGTTTGCTGCCTTGTTAATGCTCCGAGCGCTCACACCTGTGGCAGCATTTGCCATCACTGTCCCTGGTCCTGAAATGGCCAGGTGTCTCACAATACACAAAACAGTGTATATAGATTTTTGATATTGAGAAAAAATAAAAAATAATTGAGTTTATTTAATACGTGAAATACTTAAAAAACAAAAAAACTCTAAACATAAGGCTTTAGCTATACATACAAACAGTGTGTATACAATTTTGAAAAGAAATTAAAATTAAATTAAAATTTTTTTAGTTTATTACATTTTTTTTAGGTTTTAAACATTTATTTTTTTAGTAGTACTTTTCGAATAACAAAAAAAAAAGTATAGTTTTTTTTCAAATAACTACAAATACTTGTAGTTTTGCAGTGTCTTTTGGGGAAGGATTTGATTCCATGACTGAATCCAAGACGACCTGAGCGTAATCTGTTGTCTTTGCGCTATTGTTCAAGGCGGTGAACCAAAGGTCAGTCCTGAGGTTTGTTCTCTCACATTTGGACGTCTATCCTCCCTCTCAACATATGGAAGTGGTCAGCAGTAGCTAAGAAAAGCCTCGCAGGTGCACGTGGGATTTTGGTAGACGTACCACCAGCGAATTTACCTTCTCATGCCAACTTCAGTCCCACCAGTGTTTGTCTAAGGAAGTATCAATCAGGCTTCCTCCAAAAACCCTTTTAATGACGCGGCCCAACGTAAACACGCTGACCGCTCTGCATATTTTCCCTGCAAATTAAAAAGGCGTAAATCTTTTTTTTCTGATTGCTTAGCAAATATTTTGGTGGTATTTTTCTAATAGCGTTTATTTGTCATGTGTCAGAGAGGCTGGATCACCGTGTTTCACTGCTGTAGAAATATCTGTCGAGTCATTGTGTGTTTGTTTGTTTTCGTTGTTGTTTTTTATACTGTTTTTGATCACTCAACTTTCATTTTGAAATAAATCCCGCCGCCAAATTTATTAAAAGTTGTATCTATACAACATCTAAACTTTCCAAGCTGTTGTAAACAGTTACATAGTTCCCTTGGCTTCACTGTGAAAACATTTTATAGTGAATAAAATAATAATTGATTGAAGAATAATTAGATATAATTGATTTATAATAAAATAAAATTATTATATAATTTTTTAAATTGTGATTGATAATAAATCTTGCTCAAAATGTTACTGCTTCATAGAGCACAAAAAAAAATATTATTAATAATAATAATATATACGAATAATAACAAGTAATTATTATTATTATTATTATTATTATTATTATTATTATTATTATTATTTAGTGGCCAGCTCCCCGCAACCTTGAAAAGAATTAAGCGGCAGAAGATGAAATTATTATTATTATTATTATTATTATTTATTTATTTATTTATTTATTTTAGTTATTTTTTTATAAAAAAAAAATGTATTGCTATTGTTATTGCTATTTTTAGTATTATTATTATTATTGTTGTTGTTGTTTGAAACCTAATTCATGTAAATTGATTCATTAATGTTTTGGTGTAGATAACAGGTCTAACTACCGAAAATATAAAGTAACTTTGACAAAACACAAATTCTTTTTAGTGTGTGCCAGTGAAGTATAATGAAAGGTTTGCATGTGTGTGTGAGTAGACATATTAACAGTTTTGAGTCATTAAATATTGATGAAATATCAACACACATCTAAAGGACTAGAGGAAGGGACAGAGGGTGTCCACAGGAAGAACGGAGGATTGGCACAGCCAGAACCCCGGAATGTAAATGCTGGAATCCTTGACATGGAGGGAGGTAAAGTGATGGAGGACTGAGGCTTGCAAATGGAAAGAAGGGACTGGGTGGAGAATGACTATAACAACTATAACGAGAGTCCCGTGGTGAAACTAAAGTAGAGAGAAGTGAGAGCGAGTTATGTGAGAGACCTCGGTGGAGTCGGTAGGACAGTGGAGTCAGTCAATGTCCCAGGATGGTCGCTAATGATTGAGAAAATCCAGACAGAGGTGAAGCTGCAGGGTCCATGGGGCCGGGAGGTGGGACCAAGTCTGAAGGCTAAAGTAGTTGGACGACACCGTTTAAGACAATATCGTACAGACAATGGTGGTGTTGGATTGACAGCCAGAGGTGTAAAACACACCTGAAGACTATACTTGTGTAAAAGTACGGATACCTTACTGTAAAAATTACTCTATTACAAGTTAGAAGTAGTAATTCCAAGTACAGTATTTACCAATTAATTACAACTAGTAATTACCAAGAAGATTCTAAGAAGACTTGAGTAAAAGACTTCAAGCATACGATATTTATAACAATTTGAGTATTTTACTCGTACTTCAAGCTCAAAACACAACAAGAATGTGAACAACCAGAAACTCTTTGTTTAGTGGAGGCTTTATTTCCCAACTCCTCAACGCTTCAAAATGGAAGAACAAAAGAGAAATATGGAAATAGGAACAAAAAGTCAGTCTCGGTCAAACTCAAATGTGCAAAAAAGTGCAACCGCAAATTTTCGTGACTTAACTCACACACAGCATCCAGTACTTTCAGCATCCTGCAGATGGCAATGTCACCTCTTACGCACCAGGAGACCGCGGTAGAAAGACGCCGACTTGTCACGCACAATCGCAATGTAATGAGTAACAGTAAGTGTCCATTCAAAAGTAGTGACGTAAAGAGACAGATACTCAAGTTAGAATAGAATAGAATAGCCTTTATTGTCCCAGTGCACATATACGATGTCAGTCATATAAATGTACAGTGAAATTATAGCGACTTCCTATCCAGTGCAACACGCATTTATAAATCTATTCAAAATGTACAATAGTGCCATATAATACAGACACAGAACTTTACAGCGGTGGAATTTGTGGATATATATGGATTATATAAATATATGGATTATATACATTTTGGTTGAGCAGGGGGGTTATTTTTTATGCCCTTCCTGATGGCCAAGGCCTTCCTGAGGACTCACAGGAAGTGAAGTCTCTGCTGGGCCTTTTCTCTGCTGGTGTTTCCTGTCCACGAGAGGTCCTCGGAGATGAGGACGCCGAGAAACATGGAGTTCAAGTTCAAGTTCTGAGCATTTGTAAGGCGCTTTTCACAGTTTTAACTGTCTCAATCACTCAATCACAAATGTAATCAAGTAGAGAGTGAAAGTTGCTTACAATTCTGATTCAATACAATACAAGTACAACATGGCCAAAGTAAAGTAACAAAGTACATTTACTCAAGTACTTTACGCCACTGATCACAGCTAATGTAAAATCCAAATTGCCATCATCCTTAGTGAACCAATAAAATACATCTGCGCCTGATCGGACATTATCCCGATGCCCCTAATCATACATAACATACGTCTGTAAGCATGCTGGTCTCATGATGAATCCCTCTGCGGACAGACTGGCGCCTGACAGGCGGCAGGTAAACACTGAGTAACATTCAAAAAATGTGTGAAGTCAGATTGGGAAAAAACTCGAGGATTTCCCCTTTTCATCGGGCCAAATCTTTCTCTCAGTCTCTTGCTCTCTCATGGCTACTGTGGTGGTTTGTGGTTGGAGACTTGCAGGTTCTGGAGCTGCTGAACGTGTGTAATGTCCTCCAGATGAAATGTGGAATTCATCCTGGAGTTCTGACCTCATAACAGCTGGGAAGTATCCCAGAATTCCTCTGTGGTCCCCGCCACAAGTTTGGGCCGACCACTTCTAAATGCCCAGAAACTCGCGATTCTGATGCTACAAGAACATTTGCTATAAATGTTTAAAGGACACAACTACTGTACGTACGCAAATATAAGCACCCCTTTTTCGAATTTTCGATGCTCAAAAACTTGGGGGGCGCTTATAATCGCAGATTTCAAATATGTTTTTGTATTTTAAGTCAGGAGCAATCACAAATAAACAGAAACAAGTCGTCTTTATGCAGCTGCGCACGTGTGCGTCTTTAAATAATGCGTAGGCAGGCGTGCTACAGTATACGCTTTTATTGGCTCAATAACAGAAAGAAAGAAACATTCGATATGCCGCGACATGAAGTAAGATTAAACTAAACACAATCATTAATATTTGAACTAACCATCCAAACCAAACCAACACTAACCAAACGTAATCGCAGAAAGAGTCAGAATAGTCGAAAATGTAGAACACGAGCAAGAAGTAAAAAATCAAAGGAACAGACACAATCAAAACACTCGGTCTGCTAAACAGGGGATAATAATCCTCTTTGATTCTCTTCACATGGCGTCGGATAAACAGAGAACGATTTTACAAAGGAATTGTAACATATTTTTGTGTATTACTGTGTTTGAGGAAGCGAAGAGTTTATCTACATTTTGTGGTATGATTTGACATGAGAAATGGCAATTTTTTTTACAGAGTACAGAGAACTAGTGTAAAGCTAAAATACATCTTTTTAGGGGCTTTTATTTTGAAATGCACTACAATTTCCTCTATGGTAAGCGAGATCACTTATAAACAGTCAGTCGTGGGACGAAAGTGGGAACTGAAAGAAACATGTAGGAGTTACAGATGTGAAAAGCAAACAAGGTGGTTTCGAAATATGTGCTTGTGTTTGAACTAGTGTTAATAAGTGTTAATAAAAACAAACAATAACTTGATTCTAATGAAGACGTCAATATCAACCAGCAATGAGAATTTTGTAACGAGGAACAATAAAACTTGTTGTTGATGAGACTTATTGATGATGAATGTGTGATAACTCATCACTGGTCTTTTTCTTGTCATAGTCATAGTGATAATCACAGCCATTTACTTAACACCAATTACTAATGAATGAAAAACAACAATCCTCTTACATTTTCACATGTGCGCTTTGAATGAAGTTCTGTCTACTAGAATCGACTTTTTGTCATCTATTGTTCAAGTAAAACATTATCAAAATTATACGAGTCACAAGGTAGGTTTGTTAAGTACAGACTAAATTGTATGTTTAGGAAAATATTAACGGAATTGAACCAGAAATGTAAAAAACAAAAAAAATGTTTTTTTTTTTTCTGGAATTATTATTTTGTGACTGAAAAATCAGGGGGGTGCTTATATTCGTGGGTGCTTATGTTGACGGAAATAAAGGTTTGTCTTTGGTTTTCAGCATCCGAGCCCAACCTGAAGGTCCGGTCGAGACTCAAGCAGAAGGTTTCTGAGAGGAGGAGCGGGCCCATACGCCGCAGAGACGGCAGCGTCCTGGTCACGCCACTGAAAAAACGTACGATTGAACTGACAGGTGAGAGAAATCACAGCCATTCGCTGCGAAATGAACGAGCGTTTACATTGCTGGCCAGAGATTTTGTGATTTTAGTCACGTTCATGGACTGGTACATTAACTCCATGTCCCACAAGCCTTTGTTTCCCGGTCTTTGTGTGTGTAATCATCGGTTACATTGTCTACACCTGTTCCTCCACTGTTGCCACCTGTTCTAAAGTTGTCTGTCAGTCATTAGCCTCTTTCACACATACAAACGTTACAGGCAAATTGCCAGGAAATTCATTAAATACCAGTATTTTAGAAATGCTGTGTTATTGATGTTTTACGTGTCGGTTCTGTCGCTTGCATGTTTCATACATGCTTGTGTGCTTTTCTGGTTTCCAGTAGTTGACGTGCATAATAATAGTATTAGATTGTCTTCATTTTTGTTAATGTTTTAAACAGGTTTTTTGTGAGATATTTTGATATTTGAGTCAAAAGCAACTTTAAGTTTGCACATGACAAAAAGCAATTAAATGTGGTCTGACATCCCATGTTTCCTCTGACTCCAAAATACGAAATGTTTTAAAATAGAATAAAAAAAAATACTCAAACATTTAACACAATGATTTAAATAACAGTGACTTGCTATGAAACATAAATTGAAAAATGTATTGCTCTGCATTCAAGATACATTTTTTCGTCTCCAGATTCGTCAGCCAATGAGAGTCCTGCAGGTTCTGGTCCAAACTCTCCCATTGGCCAGTACGGGATCGGACCACTAGCATCCTCCCTGTCAAGCACAACTTCATTCCAGGTGTCAACTTTTGAATCAATTATTTATAAAGCATTGAAATATTAATAGTCAGATTGTGGTCAACTCACACAATTAGTGTTTGCGTTGAAAATTTTTCCCAACGCGACCTTTGCGTGTGCGCTACAATTTGGGAATTTATAAAAATATAATTAGATACGGCGAATGCTACAGGCATTTTTAAATAAAGACCACAAGTATTTTGAATATGTCTATTATAATCTATTAGTATATTAGAATATGTCTATAGTGTTATTGCAATTTATGAATTATTTATATTAAAATACATATTATAATATTTAAAATATATATTTTTTTCCTTTTCCTTTGATATTTTATGTTTACACAAACAGTATCGGCAAAGATTTAGGTCAACTGTAGATGTTTCAGAAGTTTCAGGATTTTCCGAGTGTAAAATAACTAACCATGAGTGTAAACAGATTCTCTGTTACTACTGTTACTGTTTTGGGCTAGATAAAAAATAAGGCCTAAAAGACGGCCTACTCAATAAACCAATATTTATGAAGCTAAATTTAATTAAAATCCCATATTAAAACTAAAGCGTGGTGCAGTGGGTGGGACAGTTGCCTCGCAGCAAGAAGTTCCAGTTTATAATCCAGCTCCCCGAAAACCAGAAATGAAAATATTCTGAAAAAACATGAAACGCAGTTTTTCTAGAATTTCAATTTTGATACGGCGAGGTGCCGTTGTACGCCGAGTTTTATCAACCAACACAGCTGATCACCGTTTTGAATCGAACCTTTGAAGCTACAGAACTGCGTTATTCAGAGAGAGTTACGTTTGAAGCTTGACGGTGTTTTGTGTGTGTGTATGTGCAATGAACTGGCCGTGACAGCTCTTTTCCGCTGCGGTTTAGCTGGTTGGGGATGGGGGCCGAGGGTTTATTAGTTTATTTCCCCTGTGAAGTTCTGCCCGAGCGTTTCCTCGCGGGATCGGAGCCAGCACCGCTCACTTCACAAACTTTTTTGCAACTAGTTGAGGTCGTCGTTAAAACAAAAACCCTGCTGAACATCGACTCTCGTGCAAAACTCAGATCAGGATTTAGTCCAGTTACAGATTAGAACCCGAGCAGCACAACACTACCGTTGAAAGGTTTGGGGTCACTTTGAAATGTCCCTATTTTTGACAGAAAAGCAGTGTTTTTGTCAATGAAAACAACTTTACACTGATCAGAAATACACTGTATACACTGCTAATGTGGCAAATAACTATTCTAACTGTAAATTCAATAAATGTCACATTTACAGGCCTTAAAGGACAAGTGCTGATCTTTAGAAGGCGTTTAACTGCGGTTTTAATTTGTCTAGTCATCCTCTAAACATCAGAGACATAATGTCTGATTCGAAATGCAAAATTGTCAAAAAATAACCCAGCAAAAAAAAGTTAAAAATGACGTAAATATTACATTACATTGCATTACATAACTCAGTTTCTATTTATTAAGTTTTCTTTTTTGCCCTCTTTCTCTCTCTCCTCTGTCTCTTTCTCTCTCTTCTCTCTCTCTTTCTTGTATCTCTCTTTCTTTTTCTTTCGCATTCTCTCTCTCTCTTTTTCTCTCTCTTCTCTCTCATTTCTCTCTCTCTCTCTTCTCTGTGTCATCTTTCTCATGCTCTCTTTCTTTTTCTCTCTCTCCCTATCTCTGTCATGCTCTCTCTCTTTCTCTCTCTTTCCTCTCTCTCTCATTCTTCTCTCTCTCTTGCTCTCTCTCTTCTCTGTGTCATTCTTTGTCTCATCTCTCTCTCTC
>MU204349.1:13486812-13501501 GCA_017309775.1 Paedocypris sp. Pulau Singkep
TGCGTATGTGCTTGCTCGCTGGTCTTTGTCTTTGTCTTGTCATAACCGCAGCCACTTAGTTAACACCAACAATCCAGACGACAAATTGAATAAAAAGCAACATTTCCCTTACATATTTATATGTGCGCTTTGAGACAGTTAAACTGTGAAAAGCGCCTTACAAATACTCATTATTATTATTATTATTATTATTATTATTTTGGTAATCACTTCTTATCATGTCGTTCCTTCTTTAATCACAATTGCGTTGTGTCCGCGTCTTAGTGTCATCATGTCGTGTATTTATTTCCTGTGTCGTGCTCTGTTCTCGGCCAGTTTGTTCAGACGTGTATTCCCTGTCACTCTAGCCGTTTTTCTAGTCTTGCCTTGCTCTGTTACCTAGTCTTGCCTTGTTTTTTGTTAACTCTAGTCTTGCCAGTTTTGACCTCTGCTTTGATTTCCTAGTGTCTTTCTACCATGCCGGATTTTTGTGTACAACCCTGCCCGTTCGACCACGGCTTTTGAATAAACCCCCTTTTTGTTGCAACCGTTAACCCCTTGAGTGCTCGCCTGTGTTTCTGTGCTGTGCACGTGGGTCCTTCCCTCCAGCTCTGTCCGAGTGACAGTTGCCCCGTGTCAGATATCACGTTCTGTGAGCTAACCATCCATTTCCTTTTGCTTTTTCCACTTCTGGATCATGGTCCAGGGTCATGATGAATGACGTTTACTTAATGTATTTTCTGATCGAACTGAATTTATCGACAGATGCACGATGAATGTAGAACAGTAATCTAAAATGTATCCTTCAAGAAATGCAAAGGTGTCTTAAATAGAAATTTGGCTAACTTTTACTTTACTAGAGTATTTATCTTTCCAGCTTACTTTTTACTTCTACCTCTAAGTTTTTTTTTTTCAAAACTAGCCGCGTTACTGCGATTTCGTAAATGATTGCGGTTGGATAAGACGTATAAACACGTATCAATCCGACACCCTATTGGTTTGTTGGACAATTGTTAGGCGCAGTGGCTCTATATGTCACAGTGTCTAAAAAGTTGACCGAGATCTCAAAGCACACGTCAACACTGAAAAACATTTCGGTTAGTATCTTTGTAAGACTTTGAGAAATATTATTTATCATATACTAGAGATAAAGGTGGTAATGTATTGTTGAAGCTAGATTTTTGAATGTTAGATTTAGATGTTTAGGTCCTTATTTCATAATATTTATTTGGAAACAATCTATTTTGCTACACGTTTTCTCAGATTTATCAACCTCGTTTACCAGATTTATCAGCTACATTGCTCAATTACCAATGTAATTACAACATCATTTTAATAGAATGATATCCATAGTTCTTCAATGGCATTTTTTCTTGCATTACTTTTATACTTAAAAGCAGTTTTATCAGTATTAGTAACGGTACTTTTACTTTAGTAAAATATTGGACATTTTACTTTTACTTCCACAGAAATACTAGTAGTAACGAAGGTGACTACATTTGACAGCACTGAAGAATAGCAAATATTTGTTCAGAAATGTGCATCATCTTTCAAATTAAGGCAAATAATGATAAATAAAATCGATAGATTCACATGGCACTATGCTTGTTTTAATGCGACTTACATTTTCAGACTAGTTTAGTCTCAATTTATGTAAAAAAATAAAAGTTTAAATAATGACAAAAATGTATTTGTTAATGAAATCTGGGGGGAGGGGTGGCCTACAATTTTAGTTATATAAAGAACTTTATAAAGTCTGTCAAGTTACAGAAGTAAACATATTTTTTGTCGGAAACTTCACCAGAGGTCAATCACACTAACAGTAAGTTCAGCACCGCAGACTCAAACCTAATTGAGGCTGAAATGTGGCAAACCCGGAGCAGTGGGCAGCCTTAAGCAGTGGGGTCGGGGGGCAAGTGGGGGTCAGAGTCTTCTCCTAGGATGCAATCCAGAGTGTGTGTTCTTCCTCGGGCCTAGAGTTGTTGCTCCTGTTCCCTGTGACCCAGAAATGGAAAAAGCAAATGAAGATGGATGGTATAAACATCCTGGAACGTAATATCTTGTCATTGATATTAATTCACGTGACGGAGAAAAATGGCTGGATATGTGGTTTCCATAACAACACAACAACAGTCCCAATTTGGTGACGATGTGGCACCTTCTGGTCTAAGTATCTAGTGTATATAGTTAATATAGCGTGTACATATCAATGTTGATTGAACAACCCATCAAGGTTTGTGGGCTTCAAGGTTTCTTCATTTCCTCGAGGCCTGAGTTGCTTTATGACTCTGTCAGGCTCATGAGTCTTAGCTGTTATCTCAACCTCTCTGAAGATCAGCACTCCCTCCTCTTAGGTTATGGGAGATAACGGGTCTGGAGGTGGGTTATCACTCTTAGAGTTCAAACAAGAAGAGTTTTATCAGCACAGTGATGGAGAGATGGTTAGTGGATGGGAGGCAGACTCCATCATCTGTTACGTTAAGGGTTCAGGACACTTCCACCCCCTCCACTCCGTGTTCTCCAGGTCTCCACTGGTCATGCATATCATGCGCTTTATGGAAGTGGGCTACTTGTTACATGTGATGACTTGAACTTAGATTGATTTAGATGTGGATGTATGAAAAAGAAGAAGAAGAAGAAAACCTTTATTTGTCCCAACAATGAGAAATGTACATGGGATGGAAAAAGACACAAGTTTTAGGTTTTAAAATGAGGACTTTTGTAATACAGTTGAACGATTTCCTTGTAGCTCAACAGCAGATTGTGGTTTCTCAATGCCAGTGGTGTAAAGTACTTGAGTAAATGGACTTTGTTACTTCACTATTTTTGGTGATACTTGTACTGAGTATCAACAATAGAAGCCACTTTTACTCTCTAATTGACTACATTTGTGACTACTCTTTACTACTTTTGAATGGACACTTACCATTACTCGTTACATTGTGATTGTGCGCGACAAGTTGGCATCTTTTTCTACCGCGGCAAATATCTCGGAAGGTGATATTGCCATCTGCAGGATGCTGAAGGTACTGGATGCTGTTTTTCAGCTAAATCATGTGAATGTCAATTAGCGTTTTTATGCTCATTTGAGTTTGACTAACACTGACTTTTTGTTCTTTTATTCTTTTTTGTTCTGTCATTTTTTCTGTCATTTACTCTACAATATTACATTCTACATTTATGAATTAAAACCTCATCAATAAAGAGTTTCTTGTTTTTCACACGTTTATTGGTGTTATTCGAGCCTAAATTCAGTATGAGTAAAATGTTTACTTTATAAATAAAAAAAGTAAATTTTATAAATATTTACTTGAGAAAAGACTTTACTGCTTTTACTCAAGTCTTCTTGGAATTGTGACTTGTAATGGAGTAGTTTTTACAGTAAGGTATCCTTGAAAGCAGCTTTGGTTAAAAGGCTCTGCTAAATTCATAATGTAATGCAAATAAAATCACAAGCTATCAGCCGGAGGTTACCATTCCTTTAAAAAGCAGAAGACTTTGTTTTTATTTTTTACATTGCATAGTCACTGTAACCCAGCAACAATGTGATCTTTTAAACGGTCTAAAAATCAATCACATCCGTATCGCATCTTACCAACCGACCAAGAGCAAGGAAGAATTCAGATTACAAAAATATTGTTGAAGCTCCACATAATTTAATAAAAGGTCTGGAAAAATGAAATGAATCTAATTACGTCCATATCTCTTGGAATCGGCGCTGGCCTGCCCTCTGAAATACGTCCATGTTTGTTTTTCTTCACTCAAAAGCCACATCAAAAAAAAAAAACCCAACTTTATTTTGGTATGCCGAGGCTAAAGAGGTTATAGTTAACTTACTTACTAACACAAACAGCTCACGGCCAGGCAGCGTCTCTCACTTCAGAGGAACTTCTCTGTTTGTCACTGTGGCCCAAAAACTGAAACCAAAAAGCGACCAAACTTTAAAAAAAAAATCACAGTCTTTAATATTTACAGTGTAAAGTACACAATGTCAACATTGATTGTATTCCATGCCTAAATAAAACACAATAAATATTCTATAGAATGGAACAAGTATTGTAAATGTCAAATCACACTAGATAGCATAAAAATTTGCAACACCCCATAAAAACACAAACTGAAACTAATAGATGAAGCGTAAAATTAATTGACATTAAATAATTTAGAAAATTTTTAAAAGCCCATTTAAATATTTTTTTAACAAATAAATGTGTGCATTACCCTAACCATGTTTTAAAATATGTACATATAAAGTGTATTCTGTTTCTACTATTTGGCTGAATATGTTTAACTACATGGAAATATACATGGTTATTGTTCAGTTGATCAATGCCTTACATGTTAAAAACATATTTAAAAATGTCCCTTATATGGATATTATGTATTTTGAAAATATATACAAATATATTAAAATAATGTTTCACGGATACATTTCATCTATTTATAGTCCTTTATTGATGACATGGATACATTTATATTTTGCTGTTTTCCCTATTTTTCCTTTTTCTAAATTGCAAACCCGATAGCTTTACGTGTTTGAATTAGCCGATAACATCCCCCTGCCTTCAGTTAGATGCTGGATGGTTTTGATTTTACAGTTTTTTTCAAGTCGCTTTAGTACAATTCTCAGATCAGAATTGAAATTCTCAAGACTATTTGTTCAATCTTCACATCATGATGTCACTTGTGCACATCATATAAGCAGTTTCTCACTTCTTTGAACAAGAATTGCTTTGGCACATCAAGCAAATGATTATGCACAATTCTCTGCTCTTTGATACATTATCAATTGTTTATGTCCTGTTGATCAAAATGTTTCATATAGTTCACTGTGCAATAGTCTTACTCCTCAAAACAGCTAGTCATTAGTTCATCGTATACGTCATTAACTGTGAAATGGTTGATCAAGTTGTCATAATGTGACAAACACATTTATATCCATTAGTTTTTTTTCTAAATCTGTCCTGAATTGGTAATTTGCTCTCAGGTGACTTGACTTCCTCTAACAAAGGTGCATCTCATTGACAATCAATGGGCAAGTATTTACTGTAAATGGCTGAAGCACAACACAATGTTCTGTGTCTGACAATGGAAGGAGAAGGAATTGGACTGTGATGTGGATGAGAATTTGTGGCGTAACATACAGGAACGACAAGAGGTGTAGGAAGACCACGCCTGTACTGTTGAACAGAATATTGTCCTATCTTTTTTTCTCCCTTTGTGTTACTGTTTGCAGTGGGTTTTTTTCTATGTGGATATGACATGGTCTGTCAACAAATTAAAATATAAGCAATAAAAGTATAAATGTGAATCTTGTCATGTCTCTTGCAATCAAACTAAAAGGTGTAACTTACATTTCGCAATGATACATTTTCATCAAAAGTTTAGCCATAAAAGTAAAGTACACAGTTATATTGACAACATGACTAAGTTTTTTGACTGTCTTGTTCCGTAGATAATGACACAAGGACTTGACATTCTGATCGCACTGACATGTTCAATGACATACAGACTTGGTTTTGAGAGATGAACTAAAGATTTTGAGCAAGTTACAGGCTTGTGTAGGAAATCCATAGTGTTTTGCAGTTTGTACAAATTGTTTTGAGAAATGCACACACAGATTTGCTAAACTTCAATTCTGATCTGAGAATTGTACTGAAGCGACTGAGAAAAACCAAAAAACTGTAATATAATGCAATACTTTATGTGACTGGTGTGTGTTGGCAGTGTATAGAGGCGTATAGACGGGCTAAGACATGATGGTGTGAGAGTGGAACACACACACTCTTGACAAGGAAATCTGGGAGAGCCGGAGAGATTCCATCAGTAGACAGGAAAACTAGAGGAAAATTGGGGATGAAAAGGTAAATAAATACATATATCAGAGAGTCTGTTCTGCTTCACCTTCCCTGGACAAAGACAGTGATTGTGTATGGATGGATGGATGGATAGATAATGCAATACAACTGTATTTTGCTGTAAATAACATGTTAGTAATACATCGCAGTGTACTGTATATACTTATAAATACAATGTAAACAATTCCCTTTTTAATATGGCCAATCAAAAATGTCAATGCCTTATTAGAGTCATAGAATAGAATAGTATAGTATAGTATAGAATAGAAAAGAATAGAATACCTTTATTGTCATTGTATCACGGGGTTACAATGAAATTAGTATTGCTACTCAATTTGGTGCAAAAGAAAGATGTGATAACGATAAAATATACACTGTGAAAAATCAATGTAAACAATTACAACATATCAAAAATATTGTCAAAAATATAGAAGGCAAGAAATAAACGTTAAATATACAAGAACAAGAAAAAAAAATATTATCAATACTTTATTCCAGTTTCCAGGACTCACAGTATCAAGTCTACGGTTTTGGGGAAACGAAGAAAGGGAGAGGGTGTTGGCAGAAAGCGATAGACACAGAGAAAGAGACTGACTGAAAGTCTAAGAAAGACAAAATGGAGAACAGGTTAACAGAGAATTGAAAAGACGGAGACGGTGAGGAAGAGAAAGATTGTAATTGTGACTGGAGGGAACAGCAACTTCTCCTCCGTCTGTCTGTCCCTTTACTCAAGGGGGGGGGGTGTCTTAAATTAGTCCTTGTGAGAGAACAACTCGATTAATCTCACTCTAGTCCGAGATCCATCCACGCGCTGAACTTTCACTCGCCATCGGTCTGTGCTCTTATCAGCCTCTGATGTCAATGACGCCTCGCTTAAAGGAATTCTGGGAATTCTTCTGCCCCAGTGTCCCGCTGTGATGAGGTTTCTGTGTCTCTTTTCCTCTTTTCTTTTCTTTTTTTTTCTTTCTCCGCGCTGTGGTTTTAATCAGAAACTCGATCTGGTCTTCCAATCAGTGCATTGATTTCCTTCCCGTGGGTCAAACAGAGCAGATCTGCTTTCAAACACCCACAAATCATGCGCTGCAGAACAAATCACCTCTGTGTGTGTGTGTGTGTGTGTGTGTGTGTGTGTGTGTGTGCGTGTGTGTGTGTGTGTGTGTGTGTGTGTGTCTTCTCAGAGAATTGAGATTTTGGCCTGTTCAGGTCTTGAGGAAATCATCTGGATTTGTATTGCATTTAGATTTTGTTTTTCCCACTAAAGTGATGATTTATTTATGAATTGAGTGGCTTGCTGTTTTTAAACGTAATTTTAGGAAAATACGTGTTTGCAGTTAGGTTTACACACTCTAACCTAATAATCTTTTACGAACAGAAATATTTTCATATTTAAAAAAAAAAATGTAAATGTTATGAAAAAATCTACTGAATGAAAAACACATTAACACCTCAGATATGATTAGATTAGATGATCAAATTTCTGTCTATAATTAACGCACAAGTACAGACCCAATGAAATGCATTTAGCATTGGTAAGCTCAAATATAAAAAAAAATATTGTAATATTTTAATATAAAAAATGTATAACACGCAATATATTATATTTTAGCAATCTAAACAACACTGAAAAAATGGTTCAGGGGGGTTTTATACTTTACAAATATGCATCTTATATATTCTACATAATGAATTATGTTCTCCCTCTAAACATGAATGAGACTTTTAAATCCATTAAATTTATGCGGATGTTAAACTAACAAGAGTCAGTCATGTTAAGGACACCTAAAATAGCTCTGTTTAGTGTGGATGCTCGGCTGTATATACGACCAGTAAGTGGGGTTTTTTACTGTAAATTGTGAATTTGAAACCGCTATAATTCGCAACTAAAAGTGAAAATCAATGACTGATCATTTTAAGGGTTACTATTTCTTTGAATGTGTGTTTTGTCTTTTCGGAGGTATAAAGTAGTTGCTCAGCTAGAGCTACCGTATATCTGTAGTGATAACTTAATTAAGGCAAAGCAACGTTTACCTAAGTTTGAGCTACAATAAGACGTCACTTATCAGCAGCTAGCTAACGCGGGGTAAAAGCATTACGGACCTGATAACTGGAGAAAAAATATTCTACTCTAACTCGCTGCTGTTTGCTCTCATAGGAAGATGATGTTGATTTCGCAAGAGAGTGTGTTCTCAAGATAAGTAGTCCTGCTGATGTTATTTTTTAAAAGGTTTTTTGTCCGTTTGTGTGTGTAAATATCTGGGGGGAAAAAAGTTTCTTGAACGAGTAGTAACTTTTCTCCTATAAAATATTTTAAATATTTTAAAATATTTTAAAGGTATCTGAAAACAGATTAACCCCAACCAGTTCCAACACCAGAGTGACAAGAACAGTACTAACAATGTTAAAAGTAATAATAATGTGTTATTAACCTGTCAAGGTTCTCATTCAAAGAACAAGTACATTCTCCTCACAATATTTGACCATAAGACAGCAAGAGTTTACGTTTCATGTATTTAATGTGTTCCATATCAAATTTTGTAAAAACTGTGCAGGTAGAAGACACAGACGTCGTCCAACGCGCTACACAGGAGACCACTGTTGGAATTTATGTCATTCAGGGACTTCATGGTGGCGATAATCCAGAGGACATTGGCATTGTTCTTGAAGGCCAGACAATTCTACAAGATCTGAACAACTTTGCATTGTTTTTCCATGTTTTTTTCCATCTTTTCATGTTGTTTGGCCTGATGTATGCTTTAAACTTGAACTACCCTTCAGAGCTGAACTATACATTTGAAGTTCTATAGAAAGTGATCATGGAGCTTGAGAGAAACATCCGCTCCAACAAAGCCCAAAGTAACCTGTCTGTAAAGACGCACTGCTGCACTTTTCAATTCACTGCTTGTGAATTAAAAAAATTTTTACACATTAAAGTTGTGTAATTGTTTTTTGTTTTTTTTTTACAAAAAAATGTTTTTTTTTTTTTTTTTTAATTATTATTACATAATAAACATTTAAGTAATAAAACAATTACACAACTTAAAAGAGTAACATTTTTCTTTTATTAAATCAAGAATACAATAATTATTTTGTATTTGTTTAGGAGTAAAACAATACCTCTTCTCAGTTTGTTCCTCAAAAATGTCGTGTAGTTGATGTTTATTAAAGTGATAAAGTGGGTCTTTCAAAGGAACAGAAATTATTTGATGTACTGTTTAAGCAGCACCTGTTGACGGTGAAGACAGTGAAGTCATGTGTTGTCCAGATGATTAAATACAAGAAAGTTTTTGTTTGTGTTGTTATGATGGCAGTTACACATTTTGCTTTGATATGCTGCTGATTTTAACTTTATTGTGTGAGACTTGATTTAGCTAGATTTGTATAAGAGAGCAACACTGCAAGTACTTTTTTATGTCAAGACACTGTTACAATGCATGGTAAAAAAGTACAGTAACATTGAGAGCTTGGTTGAGCACTGAGACACTGAACAGGACGAGCAGTTTAGATAATGGATGGATGAATAACCAGGTACTAGGTTAAAAACGAAAAAATCATATCATTAACATAATAGCCTTAAACGTGTCTTTTATAGTTACATAAAAATGTCATGTAAGTTTAGTTCATAAAAATTCAGTACAATTATCAAATATTTCTTATTCAAAGCTAACTTAAGTTTAACATGTGGAACCGATCTCCATAATAATTTCATGTAAATCCAACAGACTTTTTTTCAGTGGAAGGTGTAAATGCACAATTATTATATTATATTATATAATATTAAATATATATATATTATGTTTAGTGCTGTCAGTTAACAAGTTAACGCACTTGATTAATTTTAAGTGCTTAATTGTGTACAGTTTTTCAACACCATTAATCATAATTGCTATTTTTTTACTTTCAATTTGGCAACATGCAATGAATAGAACCAAGGCTCATTAAGATCAGGCAGTTCACCATCATTGAGATCAGGTGTTGGCACTTGTCACTGACCTAGTTTCTTTCAGAGAAAAACATAGACTCAATTCCAACTGCAAATAACTTTGTTTTATCTAATCCGTATGAATCTAATGCTTCAGCATTTTGAACAGACAACACTGTATTTACTTACACTTATTATATTTTTGTATACTTATTTTATACTTATTACAATATTGTTAATTTATGTTTAAGTTTAATTTGTCGTTGGTATGGTTGCATTATCATTTTAAAGATTTCTGGGAAAAGTGCCCTGCCGAGATTCTCCTGATTTTCCCGAGAATCCGACGGGCAGCTAATGCTAACTTGTGTTTTGGGAATAAAAACGTTCGAAATCCACCGTGTGACTCGTTAATTTGTGAAGCCCCGTGCCAAAGAGAGACACAGAAGTCAGAAGAGAGCTGAGCTGAAAGAGTGTGAGACAGTGTGCGACAGTGCAAGTGTGTGTGTGTGTGTGCCTGTGAGTGCACACTATAAGTCTTTCAGCCCGAAATTTTAAGGAAAAATCCTCGAGCTTAATTACAAGCGCCCCTGTCAAGTCAGAAAAAATATAAGCATGTCGTCTTTAATACAGATCCGCGTGTGTGCGTCTATATAATGTTAAACAATGGTCCGTAGACAGACGTGCTACAGTATACGCTTTTATAGACTCAATAACAGAAAAAAAGAAACATTAGACACACCGCGACACTTAAGAGACAAAATAAAACAAGAAGAAGTAAGATTAAACTAAATACAGTACCATAATTTATATTACAACAAACAGAAACTACAAACCACAACCTGGTTAGATTAGCACAACCAAAAGTCAAAAATGAAGAACACGGGCAAGGAGTAAAAAAAAATCCAACAATCAAAACGCTGGGTCGCTGCACAGGGGATAATAATCTTTGACCTGAACTTGTAACAATTGCTCTGAGCATTTGCGAAGTCTGACTAGTCCTGACCACTAAAATAAACTTTTTGTTATCTATTACTCGAGTAAATTGATATCAAAATGATACGAGTCACAAGTAAGGTTTGTTAAATGAAGAAAAATAAGAAAATATTAACGTACTTAAACCAGAAATGTTAATAAAAAAATAAGAAAATGATATATGTAAATAAAATGCTCCCCGCGACCCTGTAAAAGACAAAGCCGTAGAAGATGAATGAATGTTATTTTTTTAAAATAACCGGGGTAAATATATTCACGTAAATATGGTAATTTAATACATTTATTTGTATTGCATTTTTACATTAATCTTTATACATTTATATTTATTTAGTCCCCAACATATTTGTGAAAAATATTTTAAAAAATTATGAAACAAGTGTCACTCACCAATATCTCAGGATTCAAATTTGAATGTAAAATTAGTTCATTTCCAAATTGAATCTTATTTTATTTCAATACTCCCAATTTAAAAAAAAAACATTTGGAAAAGTTGTTTTCTTGCATTCTATTAATGCAGTTTTTCTAAATGTTTTTCTCCTTTTTTTCCCCCTCAGATTTGTTGATACACATCGAAGATATATCAGATTAATCGACCATTACATTACATTTTCGCTGTATGCATTTTGTATAGCTAAAAAAAAAAAACACTATGATTAATCAAATAATATTGTCCGATATTTGGGATTATATTTAATTATGGGTGTCATAATCAGTCTTAAAACAAATCACTGCGATGCATCTGGAAACTTCTCCAGTCAGTGCAATTTCCAGTCCTGTCTAATACCGAGCAGCTTATCAGAGAGACACGTCCGGAGATGGATGAAGTGCTGTGAGGAGAGAGAGAGCATCAGGTGGAAGTGGAGATGGAGCAGACAGACTCAGGCCGATGGAGAACAAGTTCCTGACTTGGTTTGATGAACAGGTCAATAAAACGCTCCGATTCGAGAGAGACACTCAAACTACAGCATCCCCAACTGTGAAACACCATTTATTCCAGAATAAGAGTAAATGGTCAGAGAGCGGGAGTCAATGATGAAGAGATTGCTGCGAGAGAGAAAATAGACAAAGAGAGTGACTGAGAAAGGAGAGGGTGAATAGAGAGAGAGAGAGAGAGAGAGAGAGAGAGAGAGAGAGAGAGAGAGAGAGAGAGAGAGAGAGAGAGAGAGAGAGAGAAAGAGAGAGAGAGAGAAAGAAACTGACAAAAAAGCTGGAAAGACGCAGAGAAGAGGTAAAAAAATGAAGTGCGTGTGTGTTTGTGTGTACGTGTGAAGCAGAATAGAAAAAGAGAACAAGAGAGAGAAAGTGGAAGACAGTGTGTGCGCGTGTGTGTGTGTGATTGATGCTGTGCATGTCATTGGTGACGTCTCTCTCTCTCTCTTTAATATCTTCTCTCTATCACTATCTCTCTCTCGCTCTCTTTCTTTCTGTCACTCTATCTCTCTCGCTCTCTGTCTTTCTGTCACTCTCTCTTTCTCTCACTCTTTCCCTCTCTATCTCTCACCCTATCTCTTCCTCCCTCTCTTGCTCTCTCGTTTTCTCTCTCTCTATTTCTTTTCACACTTACACACACAAGCCCGCACGCACACACAAAATCCTGTTGATCAAGTTGACGCAGTATTTTGATTGAAGGTCTAAATCACAAAGGCATTTCTCTTCTTTCATTTCTAAACCTTAAAGATGGAGAGAATAGATCCACATACCAGGTAACCACTTGATCATCCCTGTAAAGCTCAGACACCAAACCATTTGTCTTGTGGAATTACTACATCATTACTTTCACAGCTGGAGTTGCCCAGGTTCAGACCGCTGTTTTCTAAATGAAAACTTTTTTTTACTGAGTCTCTTTCTCTCTCTCTAACTCTCTGTCCTTCTCTTTCTGTCTCTCTCTGTTGCCCCCCCCATTCTGTCTTTCTTTCTGTTTCTACGTATATCTTGCTCTTTCTCTCTCTCTCTCTCTCTCTCTCTCTCATTCACTCATTACCAGCCATCCCTCTTGCTCTCTCTCTCTCTTTCTCGCTCTATGTATTCCTTTCTTTCTGTTTTTCTCTCTCTTGCTTTCGTTACTCTCTCTCCCTCTCTGTCATTCACTCTGTATCTCTCGCTCTTTCTCTCTATTTCTCTTCTTCTTTCTCTCTCTCTCTCTCTCTCTCTTTTTTCTTCATGTCATTCTCTCTGCGTGTATCTCTTGCTCTTTCTCTCTATTTTTTTCTTTTTCTCTCTCTCTATTTCTCTTTTTCTCTTCCTCTCTGTTGCTCTCTCTCTCTCTCTCTCTCTCGTGTGTGTGTGTGTGTGTGTGTGTGTGTGTCTCATAATGAACACACAGATGATTGAAGAATGCAGAGAGAATGTGGACAGAAACACTCGCTCGGATCTATTTCTGTTGCCGTTTGGCTAGTAATACAGCAGGATTTCACTCTGTTTCATGTGAAGCTCCAGCACATGAGCAGCAAAGTTCACAGCAAAAACACACACACACACACACACACACACACACACACACACACACACTCCTGTCCCCTGTCTTAACGCCATAATCAAATCAAATTTTTTTTCTTGTACATGTACATAAAGTTAGGAGTAGTGCAACATTCAGGAGTAAAAATGAAAAAATAAATAAATAATTAAATAAAACAATACAAATAAATACAGTACAGTACAGTACAAAAACTAAGATGAAGATACAATATAACAAAAATACAATACATTACAATAAAGATGTAAAATAAAATAGAAATGCAATTTAAAAAAATTAATTGATTAAAAAAAGCTGTGTGGGTCAGTGAAACAAAAAAGAAAGTGTCCAAAAAGTTTAAAGTGACCAGAAAAACAAGGTTTAAAAAAGTGACTACTACAGGTTAAAATAAGTCACTACCACAAGTTTGTCTTTTAGGGTTTGGTTACTTGTGAGTTTTTGTTTTGCTTTTGCGTTTCATTGACCGTGTAAACAGGCCATCAAAATTCCAGTGTGTGTGTGTGTGTGTGTGTGTGTGTGTGTGTGTGTGTGTGTGTGTGTGTGTGTGTGTGTGTCACGATGCTCTGCGGATAAAACATGATTTTGCAGTTAACGTGAGTTTTAGTTGAAGTGCAAAAGATGCATGAAAGTAGAGCAGTGTGTGTGTGTGTGTGTGTGTTGTGCTTGGTCCGCCTCACATGCCACAGAGAGAAGCATCTGCAGAACTTCACAGAATCTGAGACTCCAGCAGACATCACCATTACATCACCACACAAACTCATTCATCTCAATAATACGTGTGTGTGTGTGTGTGTGTGTGTGTGTGTGTGTGTGTGTATGCGTGTGTGTGCGTGTGTGTAAATGGAATGCATATTCTGTGTATACGTACGTGTATATGTGCGTGTGTATGTGTGTGTACTCAATCAAATACACACACACAACACACTATTTGAAATATAGATATACACTGTATATGCATATGTTCAAGTTCAAGTTTATTTATATAGCGCTTTTCTTCATTTCAGACAAACGCTGATATTGCCAAAGTCGCTAATATACATACATACACACACACCAATATAGGTATATTTCCATTCAATCTATTTGTATGCAATTATATGGATTTGTGTGTGTGCACGTGTATTTGTCGCACGGTATTACAAACCTTGCAATTTCCCGTTACTGAATAAATAACCATTGTTTAATATTAGAACAAATTATATCCCAATAAACAACTTATTTTTGGGATATAATAATTTATAATATAATATAATAGGGATTTTAATCAAATCAAATCAAATCAAATCACTTTTATTGTCACATCACCCCAGCGTGGGAGCTGTGGTGAGTGAAAAACTTAGGTGCAAACTCCAATAGTGCAATGTACGGTACAAACAAGACAAACAAATTACAGATCAAGTACAAGTAACAAGGAACAAGTAGCAGTGCAAAAAGTATAAAAAAGTAAAAAAAAAAAAAAAAAAAAAA
>MU204349.1:13506875-13521702 GCA_017309775.1 Paedocypris sp. Pulau Singkep
ACACACACACACACACACACACACACACGTCACTTTCTTTCTCTGTCCGACACGCACTCTTTCTTTCACTTATACACACACATAAACACAAACAAACTCTCTCTCTCTCTCACTCGTTCACTCACACACACACACACACACAAACACAGACACAAACACATCACTTTCTTTCTCTCTCATACACTCACACACTGTCGCTCTCTCTCTCTCACACACATACACTCTCCATCTCTCTCTGTCTGGCATGCTCTCTTTCTTTCTCTTAGACACACACACACACACACACACACACACGCACACACACACACGTTCACATTCATTTAGCACTTCTTTCTCTGCCTTGTACTGTCACTCTTCTCCATCAGTTTATCTCAAACGCGTTAACTTAGTTTATTTCCATTCTCCCTATTTGGCTCTCACTCGTTCTTCTTCATCCTTTAATTGAAACTCGTTTTTTTGTGTGTGTGCGTGTCTCTCCTTCTTTCTAGCAGGTTTGTTTGAAGTTTGGCTGAAGTGAAGGAAACTTCATCCTCCTGGGCCCATCGCCACAGAGACCCTAATTATCCGCCTCTTCTGCGGCGGCTTTTAACGGCACAGGAAAAGAGTCATTATGCATTCTGTCCCTGCTCTTTTCTGAATGTCGGCCGAGGGTTGAAAGGTCTCTGAAAGATTTGAAAGTGAGTAACGAGCTTATTTCCTTCAAATATTAAGTCATACTTCTAACTGTAATCCAGACGACAAAAAGACAGTGTGAGGGGAGTTGGGGGCGGAGCCATCTGTTTAATCCACCAATGAGCAAATTGAAGTACAATATGTGGGCGGTTCATGGAAGACCTGGAGGGTTATTTAGGATAATTTATGCACATAAAATATGCATATTATAAGAGTTCTTAAAGTCGTGCTTGAGTAAGGTACTGTAAAAACACCTGAGCAAAAAGGCGTAAAGTTTACAATTAAATTTTTTTTTTACTCTGATGAATTTAGGCTCAAAAAACACCAAGACATGTGACAAACAAGATTCCTTTATGAGGTTTTATTTTCTTAATACAGAAATAAAATGTAACACTTCGATGTTTCACAATGGCTGAGTAAAATAGATTAAAAAAAATTCAATAAAAAGGCAGTCGCAGTCAAACTCGAATGGACAGGAAGTGGACAGCATTCAGTATCTTCAGCATCCTGCAGATGGCGATATCATCTTATTAATTAACCACGGTACAAAAAGGTGCTTGTTGCGCACAATTACAATGTAACGAATAACGTGTCAATTCAAATGTAGTGGAGTAAAGAGTACAGATACTCAATCACTAATGTAGTGGACCAAATCAGACCAAAGAAGTACTCAAGTAAAGTAACCAGTCGATTTACTCAAGTACTTTACACCACTGCACATTACATTTTATCTTGCTTTTTCAGAATGAAGCCAATCTATTTTTTACTGTTAATACAAACGAACTGGCTTAAATCCTCTATAATGTCGCATTTCACTGAATCGTTGCATATGGAAATGCAAACGTAAAATGCTCCTCCAGATTTGAATTTGCACCAACGCCGCTAGCACACAACATTTGTTACTCGTGTACATTGCAGTTACAATCGTTTCCAGCGCTGGAATGAATAACATTTTCAACAGGAATAATATCCCTGCCTGGGCAAACACTGGAAGCGCAAACACATCGCTGGGAAGCAGGAAGCGACCTAATGAGAAAGGATTTACAGTGCCCTGCTGAGACGCAAAGCCCAGTTTGGTTCTTCAAAACTTCTTATCTGTCCACAACTTTTAACTTGAGCTTCACACTTCCATGTTGGTGCAGTGGGCCCCATGCGGAGGGGCAGAGGGTGCGAGGGGGTTGCGCAGGGCTGATGAAGTGCCGATGTGGGCCGGTCCACCATCTGGTTCAGCTTTGCTCTGTCGGCCTCTTCTCTGTGGCGTAATGCTTCGCTCAAACCCGCCGCGGAAGCTTCCGGAATGAAGTGTCAGGCTCCTGCGAGAGGACAAACTGACACTGGGAGTCTAGTAGAAGCTCATTTTATAAACTGACGCACATTTGCACTGAAAAATCTTACTGTAAAAAAAGTCGCAACCTACTGGCACCAGTGATTCCCAACAAGATACTGTTAAAGTATGCTCATGTAAATTACAGCTGAAACTTTTTTTCAATTGACAAGAAAATACGGTTTACTTTTTGCTACTGTAGTAGTAAACAACAAAATACTTTACAGGATGCACTGTTAAAAAAAAAAAACAGCAACTTGCCGTTGATGAAATAAAACTGTATTTTGCTGTTACGTTTCCTTGGGAATTTACTGGGATTTATTAACAGCGTCTTCTGTCTTTCATAATTACCCCACTGAAGTAGTCTCTGTTTATTAAAGTTAACTGTACTGCATTTTTCAGACTAAAAAGCGCTCAAAAATTCATTTTTATGTGTTATGTGTAAATATATAATATTTGAGTATATGATATGTGTTTATTAAGTTTAATCAGAGTGATTAAGCATTTCGAGCGGCGACATTTGCGTCAACGTTTAGCAGACGGACACAGTTTTCTATAATATTACTTTATATAATATGTATGCAAAAGCAATGAAAATCCACAATCACAATCGACAGTCACGAAGGGCGAAAAGCAAAACTACACTCTTCAGCCTGCTGGAACGGGACTCGAACCAACAACATGCCAACACCAGGCCACATTTTTACATATAACAGTTCTGGAGCGGTGAGATCATGAAGAACTCCACACGTGTGTGTCTGTTTAGCATTTGTGTCGGGGTGACAGCAGTCGGCGAGGCTTAATGAAGCCTCCAAGCTTTGCCCTAGAGGGGGGCACTAGAATGTTTGGAGGTGTCACTGAAGGCTAATTACCCCCCAGGGGGATGGTGGTCTGTATTTACCCCCCACGGATCCCCTTAAAGGAGCCTGACAAAGATGCATTAAGCAGGTCTTTAAGAAAGACAAGCCTCCCTAAAGGTCTACTCACCCCTGAGCTGCCGTCACTTTCTCAATGCGCCTTTATTGTCTAATACTCCAGGACCATGTATTAGACAATAACAGAGTCCATAATAAATTGTTGAAAAATGTCTTTTTTTTTGCTTTGATGTGGAATTTTTTGTTGCAATGAGTGTATGTGTGTGTCTGTGTTTGTGTATACACGTACAACGTATATACATATATAGATATACATATACAATATATATGTGTGTGTGTGTGTGTGTGTGTGTGTGTGTGTGTATCTATGTTGCTTTGTAACATGGTGTGTATATTTTAGTTTAACATTGATAACGCAAAACATTTTGTTTCATGTTTTACAGTAATCTGATACATATAATCACAATAAAGTTTCATTTTATTGGTGAAACAAATAAATGAATAAGAATATATATTTAAGTTTAATGGTATGCACAAAATGTAAACAAAAAAAGTGTTTGTTTTCTGAAAAGAAACACTGTACATTACACTGTCCAAGACAAAATTTCACTCTATAATAGCATCACACACATGCAAATATTTTTTTTTTCAGTTTTATTGTTCTTACACCAGATAACACAGTACATGCTGCAATAAACAATGCAATACATTGTATTTTTGTTATATGCTGTATATACATATATAGATATAGATTTACATATAAAATGTGTGTGTGTGTGTGTGTTGCTTTGTAACGTATTTGTATTATTATTATTATTATACTTATTATTATACAAATTTTGTTGCAAGGAGTTTCATGTTTTGCAATCAATTAAAATAAAAGCATTTTATTGATCAAATAAATAAATAGTGAAAGTTTAATCGTATACTTTGGTGATTTTCAAGACAACAACAGTACACTTGTTACACTTGTTTGTCACTTAAAGATGTATTCGGCTCCATATATTTAAACATACATTGTTTTATCAGGCTTCACTCATTCATCTGCACTGATAAAAGTGCCTCAGTGGATCAAAGTGAAAATTTTGCATCAACTAGTTACACCCAATCTCTCAAATGATACTCTTTTCCTAATGTTTTCTCTTTGGAACCATCGAAAAACAGACCACCACCATAATATAGGCATATATTCGCATCCTTTGTTGATTGTGGCTTGTGTGTTAACGGGTTGAATTTATATAATAAGAATGTGTATAAGAGCATCTAACATTATATGATAATATTTGAACACAACACTGAGGTTTATTGAGGTGGAGCAACAACGTATTCAATAAGTTGCTTTGTAAAGAGACTCCAATCAGCAGAGAATCTGCTCTATTGCTCCATTTAACAGACAGGCAGCAACAGCGCCACCCGTTATGGGAATGGCTAACAGGTAGAAATGCAGCTGAGTTTCTGCTCACATAACGAGGCACATTGCATGGTTATTTACACAATTACCTTATTTAATCATCTTTGGTCTTATTTTAAGACAAACTGCTTCAATGGCTCCTTCCTACAATATCACTAACACTATCATGTAAATGTGTTTATGATTTATTTTAAAGTTTAAAAGAGTTCAGAAACAAATGCGTATAGCACATTCAAGCTTCTCATTGGCTCATTCTCATTACTGTACATTAAGCAATGGTGAAAAGTGTAAAAATGGCCTTGTGGAGCTCCAGGGTTGAGACTGACTGACGTCGTTCATCGTTTCACAAGTTTCCAGTGATTTCAAACTGGTTTGATTTCCAGCACTGTCGGACATTCTCGTGATATTCCGTTTCAAACTTTGATCCCATCAAAAGGGAATTAGAGAATGACTTCATGCATTGTAAAACGGTCCAGTAAAGTCATTTTGTCTCGTATTTTGTTTATATTAAATTATTTGACTGACTCTGTTTGGTACTAAACGTCATCAGACGGTGAACCTTTATATACAATCCCTCTCCTTTTAACCAACACACACACACACCCTAATAGGCTCATAAACACATTTAATATTGATGTATAGATCCATCTATCTATTATAGATCCATTTAATATTGTGTGTAGATAGATCCATTTATCTATTTTACTTTAGTCATTTGGCAGACGCTTTTATCCAAAGCGACTTACAAAAAAGAGGATCTATTTATCTATCTGTCCATCCATCCATTTATCTGTCTATCTGTCCACTCAATCAATCAATCAATCAATCAATCTATCAATCAATCAATCAATCAATCAATCAATCAATCTATCTATCTATCTATCTATCTATCTATCTATCTATCTATCTATCTATCTATCTATCTATCTATCTATCTATCTATCTATCTATCTATCTATCTATCTATCTATCTATCTATCTATCTAACTAGCTAAGAAACAATTGTTTATTGTTTGGTCCAAGATCCACAAATAGACAATTTGACATATACACATATTTCAAGATGCATTATTTAACATACAATTTTTCACGATGCATTATGGTTACATTTTTGTGAGTTGTACATTTTATTAAAGTATTTCGTGATTGGTTAAACCTGAAATTCTGTTGGAAGTCATTTCTGATTGGCTCTAAATTGGGTTTAGTTTTTTTGTTAATTATTTTTATTAAGGGAAGATGCGTTTGACGGTCACGCGGAATCCTTCTGTGATTTGCCGCTCACGTTGGCACATAGTTGGCATTTTCACTAGGTATTGGCTCAACACTAAAACGACTCGTACTGGTGAGTAATTCCACAAGCGTTTCACTAGAGACGGCAAACCAGACAGGATGTGGTTCGACCAGCCGCTTGAAGTTCGAAGTGTGTGCCTACATTCTGTAAAAAGCAGACACTTTAAGATTTATTCATGGTGGAAAAACAGAAGTATGTTTATCCAATGAGAAGCACTTATTACTTCTTTTTTGTGTTTTTTATCTTTTAGAAGAACAAAAAAAGTTACAGTTTTTTCTGATTGATTAGGCACATTTTTTGTAACTATTGGCTACTTTTGCAAAACTCTACACACAAATAACAAAATCTTTCACCCAATTATCAAAACATTGTAATTCTCTTGAAAAGCGATCACAGCTAGATTAACTCTTCACACATTGGTAAAAATTGTGTTTTCATGTCAGTCAGAACACACAAGCCATCATCTACTAAGCACACAATGCAACAACTGCACACTGATGGTATAAATACAAAACACATCTGGCTTTTGCTTTCTGTCTTTATGTCAATTTAAGGTCATAATTTTGTCATAGTGTCATCGAAATATACAAGGATCCAAACTTTAAGTATTGGTGTTTATTCACACTTATCAAAACCAAGAGAAAGTCTGAACACAACAAAGAAATTTCACAAAAAAAAAGGGAAAAAAGACAATCAGCCTACATCATGTCATCTTTCTGGGTCCGGCCACAAAATGTCCTCCACATGTCATGCGATATCCTTCAATCTAAGTCAAAGAGATAAATATCTCCTTGAATGCCGTATCCAGGCCTGAGATGATGCCGGGCTACATCTCCACACGCCTCCTCGTTTGCCTGTGAAAGGGCATCCTGTTGATGAGAATGGCAGTCGTACACTTTCCAGCACCAGGGAGAGAAGAACTGCTGGATGGGATTGGAGGAGTGGAGAGTACTGAGGGAGGTGGAGTGTGATGGAGGACTGTTCACCAGTTGTGGACTAAAGCAGCCCAATAGAAGCTGACATTGTCCCACATGATGACATGTCGGGTGTGTTCTGCTCTCTGAACAGTGAGTATGTCATGTGAGGTGTCAGTGTTGTCTGGGCCTATGGTTGCATGATGGTGAACAACACCACTTTGGCGTATAGCTGCACGCATTGTTACCACCACGTTGTCCTGGGACATTGATGATGTCACAGTGTCCAATAATGTTCCTGACACGTCTCCTGGTTTTACTCAGGTTGTAATCGGCCTCATCTACAAAAAGCAGCTCATTTCTAAATGTCCTAGTGATGTTTGCCACAGTGTAGCGACTCAAATTAGGCTGAACGTGTTGGCCAGCTTCAGTGAGGGTCATCCCATGGTTGATGACATGGTCCACTATAGTCGCGCTGATGTCATCAAATATTCTATTTCTTACTCTTCTTGCCCTTCCTCTTTCCCCTCCTCTGCTTTTTTTGCTCCTCTTGTCCTCTTCCCTTTATCCCTCTCACTTCTTCAACTCCACATCCTCTTGCTTCAACTTCTTCACCTCCGTGTCCTCTCCCTCCTCTGATTCTCACTCTTCTCACTCTTACTGCTCCCTCCATTCTGCTCCACATAGTCATCTTACCTGTGGCTTATGTATAGTGCTTAGGCTGAATGCAAAGTGAACTAATAAACTAAAACAGTTTTCACATGTGAAAATGTGCCAGAAAGTTGACCAAATAGTGTTAATGATAGCAATACATGTGTATAATTTTGCTAGGAGTGTGTTGGAAATTTGGTAATTGAGTGTAAGCAGTGAATTGTGTTTAAAGTTCTGCCAAAAAAGTGTTGTGCAGTGAATGTGTGTGTTACAAAATTGCAAACTGAGTGCAAATCAGTGTTTGTGCTTTTAGATTTGCTAACTCGGTGAGTGTTTTGCTTCAAGCATTAAATGTTTTAGAAATTGTGCTACAAGAATCACAGTTTGGGTTTAAGCAATCAGAAAAAAACTGTAATAAATAAATAAATAAGTAAAACTAAATGAAACTAATTGAAAAAAAAAGTACGATAAAAAAGTGATAAACGCAAACGTTATACATTGCAACACAAAATTAGTATCTATAAAAACTCAAGCCAATATTTTTTCCATGTCTATTACAGTTTTTCCTCAATCACTAAGACACTAAATTCTATTGTTTGAACCAAATTCTCAATTGCTGAAACACACTGGTCAAATCAGTCACTTTTTTGACAAAAACATAAACACTTTTCATCTGGTTAGACAGAACTAGCCAACACATTTAACTGAGATTCACCTGTACAGCAGAATGCTGAACACACGTGACACAAGTCAAGCACAACTAAAGCACTGAAGCTGTCACCATCTCAACACTACAAGTCAATACTGATAACACTCTTGTCTGATGATGTGAGGGACAGAAACATAAAGTAAGCCAGATCAGTGAAAACCGGTTTCTGAGGCTCTACAAAGGATGGAAATCTGAGGAAGAGTGTGTGAGAGGAGGATGAGGTGTTCAGCAGAAACAAAGATTGGTCATATCTATCGTACAGTATGTAAATATTGACGACAGTTACTGTATGACTATATGTTCTAAAGAGCTGTAAGTCCTGCCCATCCGTAAACTCCACTAGAACTACTGTAGAGATTGACAAAATCTGTACAGCAAGACCCTAGTGTTTGATCTGGTCCGTGAGAACAAAGCCATTACTGGAAACTAGGTGAAATTCATCAGAAGATCATTTAGGACCGTAAACATTTGGAGAACATCAAGTCTCAGTGTCAGTCTCTCTGTTGCTGAATGTGTCCTCACGCGCAACAGACTGCAACATCAGTGCATGATAATGAGCACACACCACATGTAAACGCACAATATTCAGTTTGTCTTTTTGTGCTAAATGCGCAGGTTTTCTTTGTTTTGCAATCTGCTTTCATTACAGTGAACAATAAACTGTTATTTCTCCTGCTTCACGCTGTGAGCCTTGTGATTTGCATTTTTCTGAGTAGTGTTTGCTGACTGCTCACTAGTGCTTTTCATTCGGATGGACTTGAGACACGATTTGATCACATAGTTCAGTTTTGGGCTCAGATTGAACTGTTTTGAGGTGAAAGATTGGTTTTGCGAGAAGAGACTGATGTTTTGGGAATGTAGCTTTAAAATTGGGATTTGTGTTTAGAGTTTTGAGAAAAGAAGAGCAGCATTCAAAAAATGAGTCTTAGAGATTTAGAAAAGCTGTATTCTCACACCAGATTGTAAACATAAATCACATGTAATAAACAATTCAGTTCTTGTCTTTTCGTGCATGGACGAGAGAGAGAGAGAGAGAGAGAGAGAGAGAGAGAGTGAAAGAGGGAGGGAGGGAGAGAGAGAGAGAGAGAGAGAGAGAGAGAGAGAGAGAGTGAGAGTGAGCGAGCGAGAGAGAGAGAGAGAGATTTTTTTTCTTCAGAGATTCAAAATTGTGCGAAAAAATACCTTCTGCTGTGATTGATATAATGCAATAAAAAAACAATTTGTTTCCAGTAGTTTGAGAATTAGCGCTGTATTTTATGCAAGCACAGACCTCAGTGTGACCAGAAGTAAAAGGTCAAGTCAAGGGCATTGTGAGTTTCTGGGCATTGAAATACTTGACACTAATATTAGTAGTTTGCGTATTTTACACTTTTGCACACCAAACACTTTATTATACACTACAAAATAATATATCTCATATTATTTCAGGATTGGATTAGGAGTTATTACCACAACAAATCACACATTGTGTCCCACTTCATTATAAATATATATAGCAAGATCATGCTGATGCAGATAATTCACATTTTACTTTCAGACAAAAAGTGTTTAAGAAGACATTAGTTCTAACTTTAATGAGACAGAAAAGACACGGCACTAAAGCAAAAGGGGGATAATATATTCTGCCATACAGTCAATCAGCCATGAATACACAACAAAAGTCGACATTTGACCTTACTTTGACCTCCATAGACCTTTGTTCTCAGAACACTGTTATAAACATTCTAAGTAAAAAATAAAAATAAAATAAAATTATATATATATATATATATATATATATATATATATATTTATATGCATATAAAAACTCCAAAATAACACAATAATAATAGAATGTTAAATGTTAAAAATATGTTAAAATAGAACATCTTTATAAAAATGATATTCATATATTTATAGCGCTTTATACAAAATTGATGATACATTACAAATAATCTACTTATGATTAGTTGCTAAACATCTGAACTCCTTGCATTCCTATTTTTATTACTTTCAAATTCAACTTCAATTTCCAATTCGTGGTACAAATCGAGTAGTGAAACATGTTTTGATGGTGCATTTAAACACAGGGATGGGAAACAATACAATAATTAATACAACAAATATACATCATCTTCAATGTTTCTCGAATGGAAATAAAAATTACAAGATTTTCTAAATTGTTCAAAGGTTCACGCTAGAGTAATTATTATTTTCTTGCTTCTGTGCTTGGATAAAAATTGAATTTATTTATTTATTTATTTATTTTTTTTTTTTTGGCTTCTGCTCTATACAGTTCTTTTCCCCCCTTTTTGTTTTGATCCTAGATGGCAGCTTTAAAGTCTCCGAAGTTCTTGGGACGTTAAATCATGGTGCCAGAGCCATCAGCTCACCGCTGATAACGCACATGAAAGAACGGCTGTATAATTCACAGGGGTCAAGAATTCCATGCAGTGCAGCTTTAATGTCCAGACCCAGGTATGACACAACAAAGATATGCTCGTTTAAAGATGGTGAATCGATTCCGCCTGGCGCATCTTTACGGCCTCACGGGTCAGACCTGATGCCTTCACGTGCGCAGCCGCCAAATCGTTTTACTCGCGAGAGTCGAAAGATGAAAGATGCTTCCACATAATGACAAACGTCTCGCAAGAATTCCAGACTTATATAGCGAATTTTGGGGGGAAAACCCGTCCATCTGTCTGGATCTAAAAGCAGACAAATAAACAGAATTTCTAGAATCGAATGTCAAGACATAAACGAGTCGCAAATAATTACCAAGCGGCTTCGGATTATTCCCTTTCCAGCTCGATTCCTTTAAAACCGCTTAATTCCTCGTTCCTGCAAAACCTATTTGGGAAAGCTAACATATTCCGTCGTCATACCGGCGAATTCTAACTTCTATTCGAGAAACGCTTGATTTTTGTGTCAGACTGCGCGAAGGCGGGTCTGCGCCGATCAACATCTGCTCCACGCACGTGACTCGGGGAAAATATTAGCAACATCTGGAAACATAAGTTTGATTCAGGTGCCTGAGAGCTCCCCCCCTAATGCTCATAAATGGACACGTAAAAAGCTCGAAATAAAGCATATTTTCCACACGTTTCCGGCACGGAATCAATGTGAAAGTTCGTTTTAAATTATATAACATTTAAAATGACGTAATGGATGTTTTGAAATGTTTTTTGGGTGATATTTGCATCCATCTTTTACGTCCTGATTTATATTATATTGTAGGTCACGTGCAAAGCGATTTTGAGTTTTGAAAAAATGCATTGTTTTTGCTCTTTAAAATTAAAGCAATCTGTTATTTTACCGATGATTACAGATTACATTTTTTTTCAATGCAAATAGTCTTATTAAATGTTGGCTCAATTTAGTTAGTTTAGTTTAGTTAAAATATTATGGTACTTTACTGACGATTGCAATTTTTTACACATTGAAATTAAAATGCAATTTTTGATTCCCTACAACCTACATCTTCAAAAATGTGAATCTTTTGTTAGTTTAAATGAGTTTTTGTGGGGATGAAATGGTCGTGTTTTGCTGTTCTGACCCTCTGTACCTTTCTCTGACCTTTCTCACCCCTCATTTTATGTGCATCTGGGAATTCCATGGATGTTTTGAGGCTAGTATACCGTCAGATGATTTCTCACAACATCCTAAATGCTTTTCCATTCATTCACACTCTAGATACATATGAAACAAATTATTTTGATCTGGACTTTGAATTTAAAGTTTCACCTGCCTGAATTTATTTAAGCAACTACTTCTCTTTCAGCTTTTCCCTTATCAGGAGTCGCCACTGCGAATCATCCCTTTCCACCTCATTCTCTCCTGGAATGTATTTAATAATAATAATATGAGTATTTGTAGGGCGCTTTTCACAGTTTTAACAGTCTCAAAGCGCACGTGTAAATATGTAAGGGAAGTATTGCTTTTTATTCATTTTATTGTCTGGATTGTTGGTGTTAAATGGCTGTGGTTATAATAAAACAAAGACAAAATAATAATAATAATAATAATAATAATAATAATAACAACAACAACACGAATACTAAGTCATCATCATAACCTTAATACATCGAAATTGAATTTTTTTAAATGATTTTGTTAATTTAACACTGTAATTTCTATAGTTCGTATTATTATTATTACAATAATTTGTAATAACTCTTAATATACTTTTAAATTTGTAATTTCGATCTGCGTTGTTTAACACTGGTATTATATAATAAATACATGTTTTAAAAAAAAAAACACATTTGAAGTTCAGTTTTTTTTTCAGAATCGCATTCAGAGAACTTACTTTTTTGTGTTACTCCAAAGAAAAAGCTGCCCAACGTGTTAAAATACAAGGATTTAAAGCAATGTTTTATTGCAGAAATTGTACACATATATACATCGTATTAAAAATATAAAATGCATATAGACACCAGATCTATTCAGCATTGTGGTAATCGTTAATAAATAAATAAATGTCTTTTCTGGACCACAGAGAGAAGAGGTTTAGTCTACACAAAATCGCGTCGACTCTCTTTTCTATTTCCTTCATTCTTAAACAAATAAATACACCGATATGCACGATGCTGCTATCAGAAATGCACTTTCTCCTCCAGCTGCCTGTCTCTGTTTACACAAGCACACGATTTCCACATCAGATATGATTGTAATTCCCGGCCAGTGGCTGGTTCTCTGCTGTAAGTGCTTGCAAACGATTGTCACGGTGCTTTCTTTACTTTTCCCTTTATAATCCGTATTTTCTTTGTTGTGATGCGTTGGTCCTTCCAGTGGGTTCAACTCTTCTGATTCGATTAGGCCAAAACTCTACTGTGCAAAAAAAAAAAAAAAAGTGAAATGAGTCAGAAATTCGTTGAAAAAAGTCATTCAAAATAAAACAAAAGCATGGTTGACTTAACACAAATTTTCTTTGTGTAGTTACGATTTTCGTTTTTAATAATTAGAGTAGTAAAACAAGTGTATTACTATTCCTATATATTTACTCATGTATACAGTGCAAATTTTAGTATTCATGTGTGTATATATTTGTTACATTTGTTTGAAACGTATTTGAATTATAAATACTCTTCAGATTTGACTGTTTCCTGTTGTAAACCTTCTACTGCAAATTGTACTGCTGCTGCAACGGTGGAACCCCTTATTTGAACGAATATTTAAATTCGATTTATTATGATAATTTACTACGATTCTTAATTTAATGCCGTGTAGCAACACCTTCTGCACACTCTACTTCTAGAACAATGCTATTATTTTTACAACAATTATTATTACCTTCAAACCCAATTTGATGTCAAAATGCTCGATTACGGACGGTGTGAATGTAGTCAAGAGTTTGGCGTTGCATACCATGCGGCATCCCGGGATTAGTGGGATGTGGACATGGACCACGCGCCCTCCATTCTCCACACGGAAAACGCGTAGCTGAGTCTCTCGTGGGCCACGTAGCTGCAGCTGGACATTTTGGAGTCCAGCTCGTCACTCTGCAGGACCTGGCAGAGGAAGTCGATGTACCGAGCGGCCAGTTTCAGTGTCTGTATCTTGCTGAGTTTGTCGGACGGCAAGGTGGGGATGATCTTGCGCAGGGACGCGAACGCCTCGTTGAGCGACTGCGTCCTCTGGCGCTCGCGCACGTTCGCCATCACGCGCTGCGTCTGGAGCTCCTCCAGCGACTGGGGGCTGCTGCTGCTGATGCTGTGGCTGCTGTTGCTGCACTTCTTGCTCCTCTTGCCGGGCGTCGGGCTGTTCGAGTCCGAGTTCTTGCGGCCCGAGCGTCGCTTCCTGCTGTATCTCTTTCTCTGCGTCCGCTCCGGCTCCTCCTCGCTGTTGCCTAAACTGTCCACTGGAGACTCCGGGGAACTGGACTCGTCGTGCATCGCCTTTTCCTCAAACATCACCTTGGAAGTCAGACAGACCGTGTGTTCAAAGTACGACGCGTCTTGAGTCGACGCGGTGTTTCTCAAGTTGGAAGAGAAGCTGGAAGACTCTTATAGTCCAGAAGGAGCGAACTTCTTGCGGTGGCTTTTGATTGGGTAGTATGGGCTGTGACGTAGCATGGGTGGGCGTTTTCGGTTATTCAAGCTGCCATTCCGTAACCGATGCGTGTGAGCCAATTGCAAGATTTTGTTTTAAACAACACAGTGCCGTCATATTGAGTTGTAGGGTTTTGGACAATCTAATAGCAGAACATATTTGTTCTGGAAGTGTGTTGAGTGTAGTTTGTAAGTTTTTTGGGGAATAGATAGTTGATTTAAAAAAAAACATTGAGCAAAAATACCACAGCATGCTCTATTTAATCACATGTGATGGAAAATAGTGCGCGGAAGAAACAGTTGATCCGTTAGATCATGCAATACTGTGCGTTTATTATCAATCAAAAAACTTTTTTTTTTCCATCTTTTTTAAAAACACCGTGATTGCTGCGATATAATTTCGTTTCATTTCGATGTATAACATGTCCATGGCACCAGAGCAGACGCATTTCAGTTTATTTTTGTTTTGCTAAATTTGCAATTTGGCACGTGCGTAAAGAAAATTGCTTTAATGAACTCCAAATGAACACACGGGCGTGTTTATTAATTCAAGTTTATTCTGTAGCACTGCTTTAAAATATTCGTGGTGCGTGCGGTTATTACTCAAGCTCATTCGCATGACGCATTTGTTATATTCTCAAGCAAATGTGCTGGATTCCAACCAAAAGTCTCTGTAAAATAAAAGAGAGGAAGAGTTAAGCGGCTCTCGTTGTTTATTTGAACACGTTCTGAAATTCATGTCTGTGTTAGTGTTATTGCAGAGTCAGGTTTCCCTCTTCCCCGCTTTCGTACGCAGCGGGTCGCCAAGCGCAGACGACGCGCAAACTGTGTGGCCTCTCCACTCCAACACAAACACGGCTCCCCGAACTGCCCTTCTGCTCACACACACACACACACACACACACACGCACACACACACACACACACACACACACACACACACACACACAC
>MU204349.1:13525256-13538926 GCA_017309775.1 Paedocypris sp. Pulau Singkep
GAGAGAGAGAGAGAGAGAGAGAGAGAGAGAGAGAGAGAGAGAGAGAGAGAGAGAAGAAAATTACAGTTTTTTTTAACTAAGAGTTTGTTGATTCTGAGTTTTTATTCCTTCAAGCTAATGAAAATGCTTGCGTTTTTCACATTTGTTCAGATTAAACAATTTACAACTAAAATAATTGTTATCTTAATCTATGATTGTTCTTTGACTGAATACTGTCATAATTCGATCAGATATAATTAATACATTGTTAAATTAAACCAATACATAATTAATTTATTAATTAATATGACAAAACTGCCAAAAATACTGCCAATTATACATGGATTGGCTAAATTCGATTCTGCATTCTGCAAAAATCTGTTTTAAAACAAAGCAAAACGGTTTTTCAGACAGTTAAATGTCCAATAAAGCTGTTTACCTTTTATTATTTTGCTCTGATTAAAAGCAGTTTGGCAAAAACTTTAAAACAATGCCCATTTTGTGGAGGGGGGGCTAATAATTTTGTCCGTAACTGTGGATAATATTTCAATAAATATCATATTAGTATTGAAATCCATTATTCTATGAAAAAACAACAAGTGGAATAATTAACTGAATAATTGAACACATCTTCTATGGACTGTAGGTGATACAGGGTCAATAAAAAGACGCAGGCTCGGCTGTTTTAAGCTGCTTTTGTCATAAAAATATCTTCAGACTTCACTCTACTGCAGGAGAGACGCCTGATGTGACCTGCGTGGTTGCTGCTGCTTCAGAGCGTCTCAAAAGGTGTACTAAAAATGTACTTGATTGTTGTTGTTGTTATTATTATTATTAATATTATGTGCTCTGTGCCGTTAGCAAGGGGCCCCCAAGCTAATTCTGCCTAGGGCCCCCTGAAGGCTTGGGCCGGCCCTGTCGACTCCACTCATGACGGCCTCAAACTCCACCTCCAGCTGTCCCGGACTTCAAACTTATCTTGTCTTCATCCTCTCACAACTAATATTGTCGAGTCCTGGGCTGAAGAAGGATCCAGTATTTCCAGATCTGTCCTCTTGATGGGTTATATCCACAATGTTGAAGGTAAAAAGAGACGTTTTCGACTTTCTTGTGAAGTTAGCTTTAGCTTAGCATGCTGCATAGAGGATTGCAATAAAGCTATTGGAAGGAAAGTGAGGTGATGGCAATATGGCCACTAGGGAACATACTGAATTTGTGCTCTGCATTTAACCCATCCGTAAAAGTGCACATACACAGTAAAATGAACGCACACAAACCCGGAGCAGTGGGCAGCCTAAGCCGTGGCGCGTGGCGGTAACTGTTTGTTTTATTAATAACAATGGTTTGTTTTCTTATTTGCATGTGGAGCTGTCTTCATAAAGCCCATACATTTGTGATACTCACTGCACTTGTAAAGCAAGACTGGGGCACTGTAACCATTTACTGAGGCTACTTTACACTTTAAAAATGTTAAATTGCCCAAATCAGTGCAGTCAAGAAAAAGTTAAACCTCTTTGCCTCAAACATGACATGTGCGATCAAGAACTTTGGGACTGAACACAAAGCCAATCAGCACCAGAGAAAGAAACACAACTTCCCTGTAGCAGTTAATTAATTTCTTCAACAGATAGTTAAATTAAAATCACTTTTGATCATAACTTGCTTACAGTACTGTTTGTATACTTATGAATGTAATTGTAATATTTACTTTTTTAATATTATTTCAAAATGCAAACGTGAAACTGATTAAAATGACATGTATATATGTCTGTGCAGCTGAATAAAATCACAATTTTGATATTGTATATCCACTTGTATCAAATCGTTTTTATTCAAATACAGTGTCTACACACACACACACACTGAAACATTCAACATAACTGATTCAGTTCCCTTTCATAGTCAGGTCACTTCGACGCCAGTCAGTTACCTGACTATGGGATATTGGATGGCTAGCCATTCGCGTTCACTCTTAACAACCGGCCAATGAACTGTCAAGTTCAATGGCTGCATGAATTTGCATGTCACCTTTGACCTGTACCAGCTGGTATAAAAGGCAAGTGCGTGCTACATGCAATACCTTTCTGATGATTGAAGTGTTCGGCGGTTTCATCTCTTCAACCAAACTCGATAAAGCTCTTCGTTAGAACTCTGCAGTACTCCAGGCCGGCTTCTCTCTTCCGAAAAGACCCGGAAGCAGCTGAAACTCCCTGTTACGTCGGCGAGAGTTTTATCTGAGAGCTCCGAAGCGTTTGACACGTCCTTTTAAGGATGGAGTCACGCTTGTGCAAATCTTCTGATTGCGGTAAGTGGCTGTTGCCGTCAGATGAGCACGAGCGCTGCGTTCGCTGTTTGGGTGTGGCGCATGCGGATGCGGCGCTCGTATCGAGTTCGTGTTCGGTGTGTGAGCGCATGCCGATTGTGACACTGCGTAAGAGATGGGATTTCCTCCGGGAAACCCCGTCTGCAGCCACAGCGCCCTCCTGTTGCGAGTATCGGGACGCCGCGGCTTACCCGCTGGATCCGGTGAGGCGCGCTCGTGGGGAGATAGGGTAGATGATGATCTCGGGTCTCCATCCCGTAGTCTCCATCCCGTAGTATCCAGAATCCAAATCAGCAAGGGACGCCAAACGGCCTCAGGAAGTGCATGTGACTACTCTCCCTTGCAATCCTGATGTGTTCGGAGTGGAGGGAGCAGAGCAGGGAGTATGGTTGAGCTCCAAAGATCGAGCCACCACTGTAAAAGTCCATCCACAGGTGGACACAGAAGTGGGGCTACCTCCCTCCACTCCTACCGAGGAACAGCCGCGAATGCACTGTCAAGGCCCTGCCCTGTGGCGAATGGAGGCTGAACCCTCGAGTGGTGACAGAGGTGTGGGACGAATTCGGTCTGTCCACTCTGGTTTGCGCTAACCGAGGCGCCACTCGGTGTAGCCCACCCATGGCCTCACCACATGAGGAAGTACGCCTTCCCGCCAGTTTCCCTGATTCCCCAGCTACTGGGTCGAGTCAGGATGGACGGTCACCAGGTAATCTTGATCGCCCCCTACTGGCCCGACAAGACCTGGATGTCAAATCTCATGGATCTGATCACGTCCCCTCCGAGGCAGCTATCTCTGAGAGCGGACCTCCTCTCACAAGCACAGGGCTCGCTCTGGCATCCACGACCGGATCTCTGGAACCTCCATGTCTGGTCGCTTGACGGGTCACCTCGTTAGACGATCTGCCACGGTCGGTACAGGACATTATCGCTCAGGCACGTGCACTGTCTACAAGACGGTTATACGACCTGAAATCGCAGACTTTCGTCACCTGGTGCCGCCAGAAAAACGAAAACCCATTGAGGTCCCCCGTCGGTATGGTTCCCTCGTTTCTCCAGCAGAAACTTGATGAAAGCGTGGTCCCTTCCACTCTGAGAGTCTATGTAGCCGCAATATCCGCCTCACATGACCTCATCGAGGGGAAGACAGTCGGCCAGCACGACCTGACGAGTAGGTTTCTAAGAAGTGCTAGAAGGGTTCGCCCTTCCAGACCTCCCCCGACCCCGGTTTGGGATTTTAGCTTGGTGTTGGCGACCCTCTGCTCTCCCCCCTTCGAGCCGCTGGAAACTACGAGTCTCAGGCTGCTCACACTGAAGGCTACGCTATTACTAGCACTGGCATCAGTGAAACGGGTCGGGGACCTAGAGGCGTTCTCTGCAAATCCTCAGTGCCTGACCTTTGGCACTGGAGACTCGCACCTAGTGCTGAGACCCAGGCCTGGTTGCGTGCCCAAAGTGCCCACTAACCCCTTCAGGGACCAGGTAGTGACATTGCAAGCCCTCCCCGCTGGTGAGCAAGACCTGGCCGGTCCTCCACTGTGCCCAGTATGCGCTACATGCACCTACTTATGGCGCACAGAGAGCTTCAGAAGCTCGCAACAGCTCTTTGTCTGCTATGGTGGTCGGCAGAAAGGGAATGCCGTCACCAAGCAGAGACTCTTGCACTGGATCGTTGACGAGGGTCCCCCAAGCAGGGGTCGAGAGCCAACAAGTTCCTTGGTTGGCCCGGTGGAGGTGAGTGCTATTACCCTTCGGGCTAGGCCCACCTCTAGATGCTGTGGAAGATCCACTAAAGGTTCCTCAGCTAAGTGCGCCAGAGGGGTCTTTTCGTTTTTATGCTGCCCCTCAAAGTGACCTGACTATGAAAGGGAACGTCTATGGTTACTTGCGTAACCTCTGTTCCCTGAATAGGTCAGGGAGCGAGACGTCACTTCCCGCAGCCACATTCAGGGTATGCCGCTGGCCCGACTGGCTTCAATCAGCGAAAGGTATTGCATCTAGCACGCACCTACCTTTTATACCAGCTGGTACAGGTCAAAGGTGGCATGCAAATTCATGCAGCCATTGAATTGAACTTGACTGTTCATTGGCCGGTTGTTAAGAGTGAACGCGAATGGCTAGCCATCCAATATCCCATAGTCAGGTAACTGACTGACGTCTCGTTCCTTGACGTTTTCAAAGCAATCAAAGCAGTGAGCCCTGGAAATTTGTGAGAATGGCACACATAGTCCAGAGCTGATTTATAGAACCAGCCAATGAAAGAGGAATAGCCCGGTGGAATGGCCCGTTCAATGTCGTAAAAACGTTGAGTCCAGGTAAACAAAGACGGGACCGAATTTTCCACGAGTATTTCTGATTTCAGTCAATGTTGTTGGAAAAACACTCCACTAAAAATATTTAGAGCACATCTTGTGGTCTTCGTAATCTATACAAAAAATGAGACATTAAGTAGTAAAACAATCAAATTTAGCTGTAAGTAAACAAAGCTGTATGTAAACACGCTCACTTCAGAAATTAGCAATGAGCCACAGGCTAGTATCTACCTGAAAGTTAGGTCCTATGTCCCATCGGACTTTAATAATCCAGGCTTTCTGAAGTTATTTGTCCTGTGGAAACTTGTGAAAGGATAGTTTGTCTTTATTTTTTACGGCGGAACGATCGGCATCCTGCGGAGCCCCGGAAGGGACATAGAAAAAAAATTTGCGAGAACTATTGTGAGATATCGCAAAAATGCGATACTTTTGAGTTTTAATCTACTTCAGGGCCAGATCGGCAGTCACTGTGATCGGACGCCAACACCGGTGTTAATGATTGGAGTGTATTACAGTAGTTTTGCGGGCACCGCTGGATGTGGAGCCGCCGGGAAGACAGACAGCGTGTGAGGAGGAAGCTGCGTTTCAGAAGAGCTTCTCCGGACTCAGAATGGCTACGTGCATCAGAGGCTTTCGGTGTTTCCCGGGAGAGCTGGTGTTATAAAATCCGTTCTTACATGGGAGAATTTCCTACATTCTTCTACCAACCACATAATCGAATATTGGTGTTCTTCATCGCCTGTGTGTACAATTATTATATGATGGGCTTCTGGACAAAGGTCTCCTCCAGTGTTGTTACATTGGATTTATTCAGGTGAGTTAATCAATGACATGTTTACATAGACATAGGTATAACAGTACATATAAAATGTAAATGTTGTGTGTAAATAAAATACTCTTGCTGTGGTTCACAAGTACTGAATGTTTAGGATTATCATTCTCATCATTATGATCAGCCTGTGTAAACCATTGTGTAATGTATGTTGTTTTTAACAGGATGAGCTGGATGACACACACACACACACAAACACACACGCGCGCTATAGGGTGCTTCTCATGGTGCTCCTCAATATGCCTCCTCATGTCCTCGATCCTTTGTCCTCTTCCTTTGACCCAAAAATCGATCGAGCGTCGCCATCTTTAAGGACGTCTCAATTCTCTAATAGCACCGTGAGGGGGCGAGGAGCGAGGGTGGAGGCTTCTGGAGGCGTTATGAGCGAGGATACACCAGTGTTTGCTTACCGACGTAGCGTGACGCGCGTCTGAATTCTCCGCCCTCTTCACATCTTCACCAACCGCGATTGAGTGCAAACCTTTTGTAATTGCTGGTTATTTTTTTATTACGTTTAATTTCGACAAATATTTAAGGCCAGTTTTAATCACATTTTTTAAGTGTTTATTTTAGTAGCTTGTTACTTTTTAATCACTAAACAAATGTTTCTTATGACCTTCTTTTGAATGGAATTGAATGCCTTTATTGTCAGTGTAAAATATTTCTTTATTGATTTCGTTAGGTGTACTTAGTTAGGGCTCAAATGAAACAAACACATTACCATTCATAACTGTTGTGTACAATTCTTTCTACACAGGACTGATGAGGAGACAGTTAATCAAAGGATGCATGACTCATCATGAACTTCAATATATAGTTAAATCACTTTTGTTTAATTATACAATTGTATGTAGCCTGTTGTTGTTGCTTGTATATAGTGTATTGTACAATTGTAATACACAAATGTGTATCGTTTTGTTAAAATACAAGAACTGTTGTAGACGTTTGAATTTTATCAAATGAAAAAAAAAAGACATCTTTGGTCTTTTGCTGAGTTTGAAACCTTTACAACATATATCATTATCTCTTATCAAATAATCCCAACGTGCGTGTGGTTGGTGTGGTATGGTGTCATCATTAATTGACGATGCTTTGAAGTGACGCGTTAGGAGGCGAGGACATGTCATTTCGCTTGATTCTATTTCTCTGACCTCGCGGCCTTTCCCTCGTCCCAGAGGGGTGGAGCTAAGGAGCTAGGAAAGGACGCGAGGACGCACAAATAACGAATTGAGAAGCACCCATAGTGGACGCTGTGGACCGCTATCTCTCACAGCCTCGTTTTTGATTGGCCGTAGGTTGAATAAGGCGTATTTGAGAAGCACTAATACTCCTAAAACGAATGCAACCACTGTTTATGTGTTTCTCTGTTGGCCACGCCCACCATGCAGTCTATGTGTAGGTGATCCAGAGGTAGATCACGCAGGCAGGTGAGAGGACAAAGCTCTTTTGCTATGTAAAACTTGATTGACAAAAAGGAAAAACAAAGGTGTATATTGTGAGCAGCAATTGTTCGTTTTTGGATTTTGCTCTCTTGACTTTGAGGATAAAAGAACTGTTTTATAGACAATAAATAGAAAATATCATCGCCCTGCATGCTGGGTGTTCTAAAATATTTTCGTAGATCGGAGAATTTTCGTCATGTGCATGCGCGTTTAAAAAATACATTCACATGCAATGACAATTTAAGCGATCGTTTATATTTGTAATATATAAATGTGTATATATAAAATTATATTATTAAATTAAATATTATTATATTATAATTATATTTCAGTATATTTTTTATATACAAAATGCGATGGATAGGAATAGTGTGCAAAAAAAGACTGGCAATTTTGTTATTGTTTTTTATATTGTGGGGATCAAATAAAGCAATTGTGGCACACGTAATTCCACAAAGCGTTTATTTTACATGTAGAGTTTAAAAGTACCTTTGCAAACATCCTGTGTCTAATTGTTCTTGAGCATCTCCGTCATGAAGGTGATGTAAATGATAGCCAGACGCAGCGTCTCGATCCGCGAAAGTCTCTTCTCGTAGGCAAAGGTGGGCACTTTCCGCCGCAGGCGGTCGAACGCCTCGTTAAGGCTGAACATCCGTTTGCGCTCGCGGACGTTGGCGGCCTGACGCTGCACGCTGCTGATTACCCGCTTGCGCTTGGGCTTCCCGTCTCTCCCCACAGACGCAGTGTAAAAATCCTCCGAGATGCTGAACGCATGGATGGAGTCCAAATCCTGGTACCGTCCTGTACAATTGATCTCCTTTGGTGCCAGGATGGATTTGCTGGGCAGCATTTCCGTGAAGTCCACATCACTGACTAGCTCAAACACAGCTGGACTCAGAAAGGGCCGCTCTATATCCATCTCGTTGGATGTTCACTAAATTCCTGTGAGAAAGTCTGCAATCTTCTCAACGTTTAAAAAAGCACTAAAAACTGAGCTCTTTCACCAGCACCTTAACACTGATAAAAAAAAATTATTTGTCTTGTGTTCTCTGACTGTCATGCTGTTCTGTCAAGTAAGTTTCTTAATATAGCCTGTGTAGACATCTACTGTAGCCTATTGTAGACAAATTGCTTCACTTGCTCTTCTTTTTTGTAAGTCGCTTTGGATAAATGCGTCTGCCAAATGTCTGTAAAGTAAAGTAAAGAGCATGTTAAACATCGGTTACTACTAACATGGAGCGTCTCACATACACACACACACACACACACACACACACACACATGCAGCGCGATACGACTCACACATGGAGAAAGTGGCCCGGTTTATCCAGCTCTTGGTCGCGTGGATCTCCAAATTCAATTTAGGAATCCGGTCAGCTCCGTGAAGTTAGATCCTTCTTGGCAAGGGTCCATGATCCTGGTCCTGCTGTTTTAATAAGATTCTTGATTCAAGCGTCGGAGTGGCCTCCTCAGATGTGGACCGAATCTATTCCGCTCATTCAGAGAGAGCTCCACAAGGCCTCTGCGCCGCTGGTCCGTGTCACTTGATGGAGAAGGGCTGCAATGATCCTGTGAAGGGGAAGAAGCTCTTGACAAAGGGTCACTCCGTCTGTTTGCTCGGTTTCCTGGTGCACTGAAAGGCCAAATAATGAGACTCCTGGTACTGAGAAAGACCAAATATAACATTCCCTAAGAGCCCACGGCACTTCAGCAGCTTTTCTGTTGCAAATCAGGGCAAATAGACGCTAGTTGCCATGGGGGAAATCTTTAAAACAATGTAAAAAAAAAAAAAAAGCTGAAAAAATATGTATATTCAAGTATAGCTGCAAGCAGCAACAGTGGGACCTTTTAGATAAGTATTTGAATTTTTTTATTTAAATGTTTTGATTCTATTGTTGTTACATTGTTGCTCGTAAAAGTGTGGAATGAGCTCATTTTAAGTTTTTCTCCTGTGTTTGATTGATTTATTTGAAAATTAATTACTTTGAAACTGGTTTGGCTTTAAACTAGAAGAACAATTATATTTATATATATAATTGTAAATTATTCTGTATATAATAAATTATTATATATATATATATATATATATATATATATATACAGTAATCCCTCGCTACTTCGCGGTTCGATTATCGCGGATTCACTGTATTGCGGATTTTTTTCTTTATTACGTATATTCGCGGATTCATTTGTTCTCGATGTAATGCGTCGGCCCAGCCATGGGTGTCTCGCCAAAAATAATGGGATGGGAAGCTGACCAAAACCTTTAATGGGCAGTGTTTATTCCCGTCCGGGCAACCCGGTGGAGAGCGCTACAAATACATTTAAATAAAACAAAGGCAAACGAAAGAGACGACCAAACGGCGTCAGAGCTACATGCTCGTTCTTTCGGTCTCGGTCTGACGTCACTTGTCAACGTCACGTCACTCGCACCTCATCTCCCCCCATTCAAATACTTTGTATTATAAATTAAAAAAAATTAATATCTCCGCGGGGACGACGCGTGCGGTGGGGAGATGTTTGTTTACATTACTTTAATAAAGAATATTACGCGAAAAAAGTGTTTTAAAATTCTGAATAAGTGTTAAATAAATACGTAAATGTTGTGCCTCCACTTCGCGGATTTTCACCTATCGTGGTCGGGCTTGGAACGTATCTACCGCGATAAACGAGGGATTACTGTATATATAATGTATTTGCATTGCTAACAATTATAAAGCAATTACTGTAGCAAATATATCAAATTAAAATACAGTATATGTTGTTTATACACGTAATACAAAGTTAGCAACTTTTTCAGGTTCAAAATCACTACAAAAATGTGTCTTGTAATAAAGTCTGTTAATTTGAATGGCAAATAAAGTGGCACCTACTAGCTTATAATTTCTACAGTTGAGCAAATTATTATCAATTGAATCATTGGGAAATAATTTTTTTACTTAAAGTGTAAAAATTATAGTTAATTTACATTTCTTATACCGGCTGGAGAGGCGGAAACCTAATATTTCATTTGTCATCCATGGTATGATTCTGCTGGTTTAGTCAACTTGTGTAAATTTTTGTATCAATTGTTTTAGTATTCTATGAGTTACCACGCAAAAGTTATAGCTAGTTGAGCAAATAAACGCGATTTACAAAACCCATATTCTATCATTAAAAAAAATATTCCAATAAAAATATTTAGCTAGTCTGGTTTTTGTGACGATCCTGCTCTTTGGCTCCCGCTGGAGGTCAAGGAGGGAAGCCATCTCATGTATCATTGAAATTGTCGTCTTCTTCTTCTGGATCTTCTGTGTGAGTCATTTAACCATCTTTTGCAAACCCTGCTGTCATCTGTGTCATTCCAAAGCGATAATTTTGAAATGTATGGGGAAAAAATTGGATCACATGATTGGTGCTAATAAAAATGTATAAGACAAAAGTCAGTTTTATTTAGTTTTTAGCCACAGACTCCAATGATGTAAAGCTCTTAACTGTACAACAGTTTGAGTCACAAATATAACCACAATTTCTTTCTCTTGAAAATTACCGTCAGGCCAATTAGAATAATACAAGTCTGAATGATGGTAGGAGGGTATGTTTCCGAGCTCGAACCCAAAAAATGGTTCGAAGTGACAAAATAAATAATAACGATAAAATGTAATTAAAAAAAAAATAACAATTACAAATTGCTGAACCAAAAACTGTCTGTCTGCCAGTGAAGTGAGACAAAATAGTCGTTGGGCTTCCCGGGATTCTGCAGGAGCTCTGCTTGCGTTTCCTAGAAAATTGGCAGGATTACTATTTACGCAGCAACGTTCTTGTTTTCAGAGCGTCGGTAGTGCAGAGTCATACCTGTCCACGAAAGGAGACATACGTCATGTTGTTCCTGCAAAGATTAAAAAAAAGGCTTTGTTAACTTCATAACCTCTTTGAGTTATGCCAGAAAACATAACAAACCTAATTCGTGACTCAAATCACTTCAATGTCCTTTTACTTGAATAATAGGTAAAAAAAAAAGAAATACATTTTAGTCATAATCTTTAGCGTCTCACTCCAGGGTTTCCCATGAGCCTTTGCACGCAAGACTAAAGCTGAGCTTGGTTATTTAAATAACAGAACAGTATTGGTTCACCCTTTGCAGAAGACAGAGCCATTTAATTATGTTTTTCATTTTGAATTGTATTGTTTCTGCTCAGATTTTTGCGTGCTGGGCTCATTTTCAGGCGCTAGCCATTAGCATGGATCTACTGGATGCAATATAGTCTGTCTGTTCAAATATTAATGATTGTGTTTAGTTTAATATTAGTATTTAGATTGTATTTAGTTTAGTTTAGTATCTTATTTCTTTCAGTGTTGTTGCGTCCATGTTAAGTGTCGCGGCGTGTCTAATGTTTCTTTATTTCAGTATACTGTGCATATATATACTGTATAGACGACATGTTTCCATTTATTTGTGATTGCTCCTGACTTGAAATATGGAAAAGTGGGTGCTTATATTTACGTGCATATTTGAAATTGCCGATTATAAGGACCCCCACGTTTTTGAGAGTCTAAAATTTGTATTAAAAAAAGGGGGGGGGGGTGCTTATATTTGTGTAAATATCCAGCATATGGATCGTGTAGAATGAACACTGGACATAAATGGCATACAATGAAGGCAGAAATCGTAACATAATCGTTTTTTTTTTCCGGTAGTAACAATCTGTTCATGAAGGGACGTAACAGTAAAGTTTCCTTGAAACAGTAGAAGGTTCGAGTCCCCAGAGAAAGGAGGAACTTTTGGCAGACTAGACTTTGAGAAGGTCTGTCCAAAGAATCTGTCCAATGCAGAAGAGCGAGCGAGCTTTCCTTTACTTTTTCTGTCTGTCTGTCTGTCCCTTCCTGGCCGTTGGATAAACATGATGTGCACATTCCTGGGGTTGCTATGAAGACGCTGAGAAAGCACAGCTGGACAGGGAGAATATGAGGTAATCCTGAGCCCCGGGGGCTGCTGGGTAAATATTGATCTTAAATGGGAAATAAAACCAGAAGACATAAAGCCAAATCAGCAGTGACAAGGTGCACGTTTGGCAGTTAATGCAAACAGTAGGACGGCGAAGCAAAGGAAGCACCAGGGCGCCTTTAACGCCCGAGAGGCGTTTAGAAATGAAAATGTCTTGAGCTTATAGAGTGAACGGCTCTTTTGTTTCTGGCAAACACCTGCAAACATTCGGACTCTTCTGCTCCATAAATCTGTTCGGCGGCGCTTAATAGCTCAAAACCTGTTTGCACAGCTCGATGTCATGCGACGTAAGAAGCAAGTGATGCAGAATGGAGCATGCAAAGGAAATCCATTGGTTTGGAAGGAGCGGCTGTCCAAGTGCTAGAACTTTGACCTAAAGCCTGATGCTTTTCACCTTTGCATTCAAACATATGGCTGTTTTAGTGGGGCGGCGTGGCGGAGCAGTGGGTAGAGACTGGGTAGAGACTCAAGTTCGAGACTAAAAAGTGCAAAAGGCGATCTACGTAACTCACAACATTTCATTTTATGCCTACTTATCAGTGTAATGTAAAATGCCTGCTTTGATTTAGGTTAAAAGTCTTGTAAAGTAAATACATTTCTTAATGTGAAGTAAAAATGTGGTTTGTAGCCGGAAATGCTGATGAGAAGAGAATACCTTGCTCCTTGGATTGGCCCATGAGAATTGGCCAATGAGCCAAAGAGAAGCTTGCATGTGCTGTACGCAATTCTTTATCTCTTTTAAACTTGAAAGTGTGAAAAAGAGTTTACATGGTCTTGTTTCATTGTAAGAAGGAGAAATTGAAGCAGTTTGTCTTAAAATTAGACAATGGATGTTTAAAGGTCATTATGGTAATAACCATCAATGTGTTGTTCCGTGATAACGGTTGACCAGCACCAGAACCGGGAAGGAACAAAGCAAGCGGCTTGACCCGAGAGGCAGAGAGGAACGGCTGGGGAAAAAAAAACAATAAAAATTAATACACCAATTTTGGGTGGTGACCGAAAGAACGAGATCCCGGATACAAGCGGCGGAAATAAGCTTCCTCCGCAGGGTGGCTGGGCTCTCCCTCAGAGATAGGGTGAGGAGCTCGGCCATTCGGGAGGAGCTCGGAGTAGAGCCGCTGCTCCTTCGGGTTGAGAGGGGCCAGATGGGGTAAAGGATGCCCCCCGGACGCCTTGCTGCTGAGGTGTTCCGGGCATGTCCCACCGGGAGAAGACCCAGTGGCAGACCCAGGACGCGCTGGAGAGACTATGTCTCCCGGCTGGCCAGGGAACGCCTCGGAATTCTTCCGGAAGAGCTGGAGGACGTAGCTGGGGCAAGGGAAGTCTGGGCCTCCTTACTGAGGCTGTTGCCCCCGCGACCCGGCCCCGGATAAGCGGCAGAAGACGGTACGGTACGGTACGGTACCATCAATGTGTCTCATTATGTGAGCAGAGACTCGGCTGCATTTCTACCTGTTTGCCATTCCCGTAATGGATGGCGCTGTTGCTGAGTGTCTGTTAAATGGGCCAATAGAGCAGATTCTCTGCTGATTAGAGTCTCTTTATAAGGCAACTTATTGGAATAAGTTGTTGTTCCACCACATTACACCTCAGTGGTCAATTATTATTATTATTATTATTATTATTATTATTATTATTATTATTATTATTATTTAAGTTCAGCCCGGGGAAGAAGCCGGTCAAACCTGGCAGGCCCAAACGATCTGTGAGGGTCTGCTGGGAACGTCTGGTAGATCCCTCCATTAGAGAGAGTTTCAACTCACACCTCCGGCAGGGCTTCTCTCAGGTTCCGGAGGAG
>MU204349.1:13559829-13574461 GCA_017309775.1 Paedocypris sp. Pulau Singkep
TATATATATACAACATATGCATCATACCATATACATAATACAAATGTACATTAATAATTATGCAATGCAACAAAAACAGTCTTTAAGTCAAATAAATAACCAAATAAATACCTGGAAAATGAAATAAAAGTTGTCGTGAGGTGTGACACTCTGCTCACTCCTGCCACAGACCTGCGTAGCAACTAGCACATTAGCATATTCCTGCCACAACCCCGCGACGGATAAAAGAAAACTTTCCCACGTAACTTTGCAACAGAGTACACACAGGGATATAAATAAACACTGTCTTACACATTATCATTGAACAAAGTGAACAAAATGCAAAAACTGAACTTATTCTCCCTCATGAACCGGGAGCTTCATTACCAAACTCACCTCCCGTCAGCAGCTCACGCTCGACTGACGAGAAGCCCGCGGATTCAACCGAAATGGCGCCGCCCATGGTTGACGCGTCAAAATAAAAGTTTACATTAAATAAATTTCAAATAAATAAAATAAAATCGGGACACATGAAAACTAAAAGAAGGATTGCAGTGAAAGCACACATAACCTGTTACACCTGACTCTGATTGGCTGGTGAGAATGTGATTGGCAGCTGCTTGACTAGGATGTGCGGGAGGTTTAGTGAGTGTTTCAGAACACATTCTTAACCGGAGCATCTTCATTGTCTGAGTATTTATCTATTTGTAGGGATTGTAGGACCCACTACAATTAGTGTGTTATTTTCGTTTGAAAACACGACATTTCACTACTAATAATAACGTCAATTTATTAGTTAAGCATAGACTTGGCCCGAAATGAAAAATTCTTTCTCAGCTTTCTCTCACCTTCTCTTTCTCGCTTTCTTTTTCCCTCCTATTTCTCTTCTTAAATTTCATTCTCACACCATTTTTTCTCTTTCTGTTTCTCCAGCTTCCTTTCAGTCTTCTCTTCCACACTGTCTCTCTTTCTTCTTTCTCTCTAAATCCTTCTTATTCTGTTCAGCTTTCTCTCATCTCCTCTCTCTCTCTCTCATTCTTTGTTTCTTTTTTTTCTTTCTCTCTTCTTCTATTTCTCTTTTTCACACCACTCTCTCTCTATCTCTCTCTCCAACTTTCTCTCACCTCCTCTCTTCCACTCTCTCTTTCTCTTTCTCTCTCTCCCCAGCTTCCGCTCACCTCTTCTATCTCCCTCTTTCTCTTTTTCTGCCGCTTTTCTTCCTTTCTCTCTTCTCTTTCTGTTTTTCACTTTCTCTCTCTTTCCAGCTTTTTGTCACCTACTCTCTAACACACTCTCTCTATCCCTTTTTCTTTCATTCTTCCCTTCTTTCTTTCTCCATTCTTCTCTTTCTCACACATTTAACCTTCTCTCTCCCCCTTTCACTCTTTTCATCTTTCTCTCACCTCTGTCTCTTTTCAGCTTTCTCACCTCAAATTTCCCCTCTCTCTTTCTTTCATTCTTACTTTTCGCCCTTCTTCTCTTTTTCTAACACCTTTCTCTCTCTCTCTCTCTCGCTTTCTCTCTCTGTCCTGCTTTTTCTCACCTCTCTCCTCTTTTTCTCTGTCTGTCTGTCTGTCTCCAGCATGGGGACAGAGTCTGTGACGGCGAGGCAGATATTTGAGTTGCAACACGCCACAGATGAAGATGATTCATTGTCTTTCCGCATTCGGTCTTCGGTTTCAGAGCAGGGTATTCCTTACACGCAAGTGACGGGAGACGGATGTCAAACGGGAAGCTGTGATTCGTCCCTGGCGTGGGTGTGTCACGTGACAGGTCCTGAAGAAGCATCGCTCTGGGACGAATGCGCTAATTGGCTCTGCTTTTCTCCACATATCCTGTGTCAAACTTTCCAGGCCTTCCGAGGCTTTGAACCACACACATTAAAGCAGCAGGGATTTATGGGAAACGGCCGTGGGTTGTGACGCGCAGGTCCAGACACACCCCTCCCCACCTCGCTGCTCTCGAGACCCTACGCCTCACATGCCAGTTCTGCTCCCAGAGCTGGAAAGCCATAAAAGACCAGGAACATTTAAGCGTTCCAGCAGCCCGAGCCCCGTATATCTGCGATTGAATGGTATCAAAGGCTCTTCTCCGGGGTCACTGACGTCCATGAAATCTTTTTTACTGGACTTTCAAAGGCCTTTCTGGGAATTTACTGGTCCGGTGGCATTGCAGATTTTTTTTTTCCCCGCTTGACTCCTTTGACACTTCGATGAATCGGCAGAAATGAACGCTTTTCCCACCACGAGTTGGCGTCATTTAACGGATTTCAAACGTTTTAACATGTAATTCAGTTCAGAAGTTTAAAGCTGTTTTAAATTGTGAAATTGCATCGTTGTCTTGTAGCAGTCTATTAATGTGGCTCACACCATTCTCTCTCTCCTCTCTTCCAGTCTGTCTCCCTCTTTCTTTCTTTCTTTCTTTTTTCTTTCTTTCTCTTTCACTCAAGCTTTCTCTCACCTCCTCTCTCTCTTGCTCTTTCTGTCTATCTTTCTCTTTCTCACAACAGTCTCTCTCTATTTATCTCTCCAGTTTTCTCTCACCTCCTCTCTTCCACTCTATCTCTTTCATTTTTTTCTCTTTCTCTCAAGCTTTCTCTCACCTCCTCTCTTTCTCGCTCTTTCTTTTTTCTTATTTTCTCTCTTATCTTTCTCTTTTTCATACCATTCTCTGTCTATTTCTTTTTCTCCAGCTTCCTTTCACCTCCTCTCTTCCACTCTGTCTTTCTGTCGTTCGATCCCTCTCTCTTATCATTTCTCTTTCTCTTCAGCATTCTCTCACCTCTTTTCTCTCTCGCTCGCTCTTTCTTTCTTCCATTCTCTTTTCATTTCTTTCTCCCTTTCTCTCTTCTTATCTTTCTCTTTCTCACAGCAGTCTCTCTCAAATTCTCTCTCCTGCTTTTTCTGATCTCCTCTCTACCATTCTCTCTCTCTCTTTCATATACATATATAAATATAACTTTGGGCTGTCAAAGTTAACTAGTTAATGCACATAATTATTTTAAGTGCTTAATCGCAATTCAATTTTTTTAATGCCGTTAATCACAGTTGCTGTTTTTTCACTTTCGGTTTGGTGAAAATGCAATGAATAGACCCAGAGAGGCCCGCAAGTGTCACCCAGGTGTGGCTCATTATGATCAGAAGCTCAGAGTGACAAGAATAGAGCCAGAGAGCCGCACTAGTGTCACCCAATTGTGGCTCATTATGACAGAAACTTTCTTATCAACAGTGCTGTCAAAAGTAGTCACTTTCGTTACTTCGTTAGGAGTATAGATACTAGAGTAAAAAGTACTTCTGTGAAAGTTAAAGTAAAATGACCAATTTTCTACTAAAGTAAAAGTAGCGTTACTAATACTGAAAAAAAAAACTACTTTTAAGTATAAAAGTAAAAGTAATGCAAGGAAAAAAAATAGCATTTCAGAACTATATTGTTCTAATAAATTGTTGTAATTACATTGAAAATTAATGCATTTTATTACAAAGTCTTCTGTGCAATCTGCGTAAAGACACTAAATCAAACAGAGGTTGATAAATCTGTAAAAAAATGTAACAAAATAGATTCTTTTCAAATACATGTTATGAAATAATGACCTAAGTATGAACACTTATGTTCAAAAATCTAGCTTCAACATTACATTATCACCTTTATATCTAGTATAAGATATATCATATCTCTCAAAGTCTCACAAAGATACTAACTGAAATGTTTTTCAGTGTTCACGTGAGCTTTGAGATTACACAACTTTATTACACAGTGAGACGTGTGGAACTTTTGTGCGCTTTGAGACAGTTAAACTGTGAAAAGCGCCTTACAAATGCTCAGAACTTGAATTTTCAACACGGAAATAAAACTAACCGAAATGAAATCGCAGTAACGCGGCTGGTTTTGAAGATGTAACAAATAGAGTACCGATATTTGCTTAAAAAAATAAGAAGTAGAAAGTAGGCGGAAAAATAAATACTCTAGAAAAGTACTACTTTATTAAGGTAACGAAGTAGTATTACTTCGTTACTTGACACCTCTGCTCATCGATCTCCTCTCCGTCCGCGGTGTTTAAAATGTTCTTGAATGGACTTGTTAAAACTGAGACTCGACCTTATTTAGATGTTTCAACTGCAAATATGTAACTTGTTCGTCAGATTCAAATCTCTGTTCAACATGCCGCCACTGTAGATAGGGATTATATAGACAATACTGTATTTACTTACACGTATATTATAAAACAGACATTCTAAGCTTTTTGTAATTTCTTTTTGTACATTCTAAGACATGTGTTTCATGTTAGAGTGATAAGAATTTATTAAGTTCGTTTGTTTTCAGCTGACAAAAAGAAGACAAAACGTGCTTCAAGTTTTAGTTTTATTGTTGTTATTTTTTTATTTTTACAAAAAACACAATGTCCTGTTTTTGTTAAGAGTGTAACCTAAAAAATGGGTACCGGTACTTCAAACTTTCGATTGATGTATAACACTTAAATGTGTCCAAAATTAACTTTTTTGTGTGTTTTATCTTAAATAAAAGGTAACTCGACCTCGAAGGGTTAAAAAACAAAGATACTATATTGCAAATTGAACAAAAATTATTTTAAATTTTTATTTTATATTGCTAAATACACCTCATTATCCATTATTCCAACTTTTAGTCAATTAATCGGCATTAATTTGGTCAGGGAAGATTAACTAGTTAAACATTTATATATATATATATATATATATATATATATATATATATATATATATATATATATATATATATATATAATATATATATATATATATTTCCAGCTTTCTCTCACCTCATACCCCGCCTCTCTCGTTCATTCTTCCTTTCTCCTTTCTTTTCTTTCTCTTTTTCTAACACCTTTCTCTCTCACCTGCTTTCTCTCACCTCCTCTCTCCCCCTCTGTTTCTCTCTCTCTCTCTCTCTCTCTCTCTCTCTCTCTCTCTCTCTGCCTGTCTGTCTATCAGCATTCAATCTAAATTCAATGTGACTAAAGTGCATTTTGCGGTGCAAAGCATCTCAAGGCAATTACCAAGGATTAGTTAGAAGTCATGAAATCATTCATCTTCACAAACTAATGCAAAGGTAAACATGTTCTGGCCTTCACAGTGGCAGTGGTAGTCCAGTGGAAAGGACTTTACTGGTGGTTACTGGTGCGAATCCCACTCTGTCTGGTGTCCTTGGGCAAGGCAATGACCCCCACATACCCCCTGTCACCGCTTAAGGCTGCCCACTGCTCCCGGTTTGGTGTGTTTAAGGTCCAAAATGCATTAAAAAAAATTTGTATTTCATGCTTAATAAGTCACTGACAGTGATTCACTATTGAAGCTACCCTCGCTCCCCCTGCTGGCCTGGACAGGTACTTTAGACCCAAGTCACTTACAGAATGAACAGAACCGGATTAGTGTGTTGATCAAGTTGTATATACTGTATGTTATATGTTAATGGTGGATTCTACTGGTCTGGGTTCCGAACCTGCAACCATTTGGTCACAAGTCCAAATCTCAAGGCCACAACCGCCCCATACAGATATAACTCTAGGCCCAGCCTCTGCTTTTCAACAACAAATTTATCCTATCTGATCAGAGGTGTAATTAGTTCCTGAAAAACATTCTTGAGTGAAAGTACCTTACTGTAAAAATTACTCCATTACAAGTTGCAAGACTCCAATTCCTAGTAGACTTGAGAAATAGTTGTAAAGTATCCCATTTTAAAGCAACTTCAGTATTTTACGCGTAATGAATTTAGGCTAAAAAGACCAACAAGAAGAACAAGAAACTCTTTATTTATGATGTTTTATTTCCTAATATAGAAATGAAATGTAACAGTTCAGTGTTTCAAACTGGCAGAACAAAAGAGATAAAAAAGGAACATAAAGTCAGTCTCAGTAAAAACTTTTTTCACAATAAAAAAAAAACACGCCTCGTCCACCCAAGAAATTACGTGAAAAGACGTGTCGCGCACAATCACGGCGTATCAAGTAACGTTAGGTGTCCATTCAAATGTAACGAAGTAGATATGTAGTAAAGTAAACCACATATGTTGTAAAGTAGAGTGTAAAAGTTGCTTATATGCTCAGTACAAGTACAAAGATTTTTTTACAAAAAAAAAAGTCAATTTATTCAAGTATCTTCGAGTACTCCACTGTAACTGATCATCATAACATGATTGAACCACACCATAACAGTGTGCTTATTACGCTATTGTGATATTGCTATTATTATACAAATGTTTAACATTTTATTTTTTGCTTGTTTTTGCATGTCGGCGTTGATTTGCACAGCACTGGGAAAGGCAGGATATGATTAATCATCTGGGAATTCCGCTCCAGTGACACTCGGTGACTGGCTTGTCTGCCGTCATCAGCAGCCCACCCTGTCAGACTCACCCTGCTCCAACACCAGTGTAAAGTTACAACAACCACAGCCGCTCTTGAGTGATGACACAAATAAACACAGCGCAGACCCCGACCCCGCCCAGCTCCACGGTTTCCGTATTCCACGGCTTTTCGCACATTATTCGTTGATGTTCTCGGGCTGATTTTCCGTCTCCTGCACTCCCGCCAACTCTTGTAGATAAACTGCTTCTTCTAATCTACAGGAGTTTAATGGTTAAAGAAGTCTAGACTAAGCTTAATCGCGTCAAGAGCTCCAGTTAGCTGTACTTGTACGTGTCTGCAGGGGTGTTGCTCCGGCTTTCCTTCTCTCGGATCGGAGACACCGAGTAGGGTCACCAACCGTCCCTTGAAATATAGAATCGTCCCATTTTTGAGATTGAAATTGAACGTCTCGTTTTGAATCAATGCGGGACAGTTATTGGCAGAATAATATGGCACATATTTAGGCCCTCGCCTTGCCAAAGGTGAGTGACTATTATTATTATTATTAGTTTTTTTGCCAAAAAGAAGGCCAAATATTTTTCATTGAACAGGTCAAATCACCTTTCTTTTGACCCAATTTTCAGGAAAGTGTGTAACTTTAAAAAAAAAAGGTTTTTCGGCTGACCATAAAATGATTACTCAACAGCGCCCGCTTGAAAATCAAAATACCTTGGGCCTATAGGAACCCAAAAGTCACTTTTTTTCATCGCAGACTCACAAAAACCAGTTCACATATTCACCATGTTGGGGCAAGCAAAAAAGCCTATAGGGTCGACTCGGCCAAACCAACAAGAAGTCTGCCATCAAAATTCAAAATCTTAAAATTGCTCCCATTCGGACCGCCCAGTAGCTCTGCCCCCGCATAGCCCCGCCCATTAGGCTCTGAAGAGAATACCGGGATTTTGAAAATGCTGTGTGAATAATTCTTTACCGGTAAAATGCAGGAATGGCAGCGCTTGTGGGAAAAGTATTTACTGTTGAAGTCTTTTTTTCCTGCATTCTTCTGGCATTGCTGTGTGAAAGGTGCTCATGATGTCCTACTCTGTAAGGCCACGAAATGCCGTCAGAAAAATTAATTCAATGAAATTTTTGTGACACTTAACACTAACATACATAAAAAGCACTAGCAGCTTAAGACATGGAACACAGACTCTAAATACAACTAAACGAATCAATACGGCCAAAAGAGCAAAAAGTGCAAACAATCTATGAAAAGATTGATTGATTATATATAGAGTAGACTGTAAAAAATAATAATAATAAAAAAAAGCAATTACATAGCCTAACACTCCAAAAAAGCTGAATACATTTATTTTACTCAGTAATTCTCTTTTTTCGGGACCAATGTTTGTGCCATAAAACCCAAAAAAAATCACAATACAAATGCACAATATTATAATACATACCGTATAATACGTACTATAACTAATATACCATAATACTAAAGACAACAGAAACTAGTTTTTTGGCATTTTTACTAGACCATGAAAGTATGGATAAAATATGATGCTTACTTATTGTAAGATTTGTGTATTAACTGAGAGCTTTGTTGGTTTTACAGTACTGTATATTTTTACTGTTCTAAAAAATAATATAACATACAGTCGCATGAAATTGTGACAGGCAGACAGTGGATTAACGGAAGCTTCCTTTTTTTTTTTTCCTCTAAGCTCTCATTTGTTTGACAAGTTTGTTGTTGGACTTCTTCCCTCCGCGTGAACAGAAGGCACGAGCCACTTTTGGTGGAGTGAAAGATTTATTTGTGTATAAATCCTCTGGAGACAAAGGCAAGAATTCCACGGCTCTCCTGGGATTCCGGATCACACCACTTCTCTGGTCAGAGATATTTATATGCCAGGATGAAGAGCTGGTTGACCTTTCATTCATTAGAGATGATTTAGTGCCGTGCTGTTGGGACTCTTCCATCTGTGCTCCTCATCATCTTCACCATCAACAATCCGGCTGCAGAAATGAAATGAACTCACGGATTACCTTCGCGATTTGAAGAGTCTGCACTGGAACTAGAACAAACAACACGTTAATAAACATTATGAAATTATATCTCATTAAAATAGGGTTTAAATGTGAAAATACTCAATTATTTACATTGCTTATAAAGCAGAGGCACTGAGCTGTTTTTATGTCGGTTTATGTCAAACATATGGTTTATGATTTTTAATCAATATTAATATAATCTTAACCCTCTTCAAGTACCAGACCACCATACTTGAGTAAAAGTATGGATACTTAATGCATAAGTTACTCCAATACAAGTAAAAAGTCTAAAATGTAAAAAAAGACTCGAGCCAAAGTAGCAAAGTACTCATACTGAATTTAGGGGGTAAAATATATTTGATAAAAAATGTTATTCAAAATTATTCATGAGAGAACTATCCGTTCATTTATTTTATAATACAGAAACAAAGTTTAACACGTCAATGTTTCAAAAATGGTAGAACAAAATAAAAAAAAAACACAAAGTCGGTCTCTATAAACTCGAATGTGCAAAAAAATAAAAATAATTCTGTAAAAATTATTATAATTTTTAAAAAATTTTTTATAAAAGAAAAATAATAAATCTGACCCTGCTGTGATTCTGAGTGACCAATTACTCTCAAAGAGGGGCTGTAGTTTTATTCATCTTCAAAAAAAAGGCTGGTTTGTAAAGTTCTTGACTTGGTAACATTGCAATACATGTTATACATTACAATACAATATCGCCTCGTCTGCCCAATACATTAACCGCTGTATAAATCACGTACCGTTACGCAATGTAGTGAGTAACTGTAAGTGACCATTCAGATGTAGTGGAGTGAAAAGTGCAGATGCTCAATCACAAATGCAGTGGAGTAGAGAGTAAAAGTTGCTTATATTTTTGATAATCAAGTACAAGTACAAAGTAGTCAAAAGCATACTAACATAAAATAACGGAGTCCACTTTACTGAAGTACTTTACACCTCTGACCCTCTTATTATGTTCGGGTCAAATTGACCCGTTTTCACAGTTATCACAGTTAAATATTTGAAAAATACATAAAAGTATTTTATCACTTTAAAAAAATATAATGATTTGGTTAGCATATTTGCAATTAGCCATCCGATATCTCATAGTCAGGTAACTAACAGACGTCTCGTTCCCTGACCTATTCAGGGAACAGAAGCAAGTAATCATAGACGTTTTTGTTACAAAGATAATGTAGACAAAATGGAGGTTAAAAAGAGTCAGAAAGATCAAATACTGTTTGTTTCTTTGAAACAATGAAACATTGTGCGCTGTGAGACAGTTACAACTGTGACACGTGCCTTAAAAATGCTCAGAACTTGAACTTATAATGCACCGCTGTCTCAGACATACACACTGTTTTGGGGAACTTTTTGGTTTCTGACACTTATATGCATAATAAAAAACCCCGGGTCAAATTGATCCGCGGACATTATTGATATTTCTCTGAAAAAAGGTCTAGATCTAAATTAAACTAAATTAATTGAACTAAGATAAATTAATCTAGATTAATTTTAAATGTAATCACTAATTGTAGCAAATTGTCCTCGTTCGCTAAGGAATGTTTTGTGTTTAGGTTGTACTTGAGGCTAAAAATACTCAACATTGCACAAGATGCAAGTCATTTTATTGTTTATTTAATTTGTTTAACGTTTGTTACACGAATAAACTATACAGCAATGCTATTAATGTTAGTTCATCATAATCACAAATACACCACGATGCGCACACACGCGCTTGCTTTTTAATGTTTACGTTTATCCAGCTTCAGTCAGTATTTTATTAACGTATGAAATGCTTTCAAACAATATGACATTATTGATCATGATAATGCACACGTTTTGCGTATGAATGCTTTGTTTAATAGTACTGTGGTAAACTGACAGAAACCCCGCCCGCATACTTGGCGACTGGCCAATGGGAAAGGCCGCGACTTGATTTAAAGTTCCCTAGAGCCACCTGGGTGTTCTCGATTGCCACCACCGGGTCCGTCATGGGGCGTATGCGGTGAGCGGCGCGACTGCTTCTCGCGCTGTGGTTGGCTGTGTGGGGAGTGGCGGCTGTCCGGGTGCGGCGCTGTCTCGAATTCCCGCGGGTGTGCTTCACGCCTGGTGCTCCTGGTTGTTCTCTCACAGGTCTTATTGGTTAGGTCTCGCGGGTACGTGGCTCATCGTTCCTGTGCTCTCGTGGCGGCGCGAGCGTTTACTCTACGGAGAGTGTGCGACCGCGCGGCGCCGCTAATCCGGTTGGGGTATGTACGTGGTGATCTCAGCTGGTTGTTTTCTTTAGTTTTAATGTCACTGATGGCTGTGTGCAGGAGGGCGCGCGCTTGGACGGTGGTGGCCTGGACGGGGCGCTGTTTCGCTGTCAACTCTAATCAAGTTTTCTAAGACCATCAGTGTAGCTGCCGCACTTATTATGTGTTTCGTCCAATCGGTTTGTGTTTTTTATTTAATAGTTGGTGTTTGAGTTGTATGTACTTTTATGGGTTATGAAGTTACGATGCTTTTATTTTGACACACGGTTATGTTCCGGGGGCGTATTTATTTTCCACTGGCAACCGGCTTTTCACTAGCTATCGGGTTTCCGCTTGCTATCGGTGTTCAATCGACAAGTACTCTAAAAGAAGGAAAATTCTCACGGAAGTGAAAAAGGACTTTTCTCACCAAGCGCATGTAGCCCCAAAGAGGTCTGATCTGTTTTGTCTGTTTTGCCGTGTTCCGTGTTTACTTGGTGTTTATTGTGTTCATCATTTATTTTAGTTTCATGGTGTATTTGGGAACAAATGCAAATAAATCAGTTTGGGAAACGGCAGTCTTTTTTTTTGCACTGCTATTTATTGTTACTGTCTGTAATTTGTTTTGTACTGTACATTGCACTATTGGAGTTTGCACCTAAGTTTTTCACTCACCACAGCTCACACTGTTATTGTCGTGATGTGACAATAAAAGTGATTTGATTTGATTTGATTGACAAGGGGCGCCAGCCGACGAGTGTATTGTGTGCGCGTGTGTGTGTTGTTTGTCCTTTTTGAAGAGCAGTCTCGGGACCAATTTTATGTTTTTCTTGTATTTAATAAACTCATTTGTATTGTCGCTACACACGTCTCTGCCTTCTGTGTGACGAACCCCATCTCCCCTGCTACATTTACTGACACAGCTTTGTTTACTTACAGCTAAACGTGATTGTTTTACTACTTAATGTCTCACTTTTTGTATAGATTACGAAGAACACAAGATGTGCTCTAAATATTTCTCGCCGGAGAGTTTTTCAAGAACATTGACTGGAATCAGAAAAACTTTTGTCCCATCTTTGTTTACCTGGACTCTACGTTCTTACGGCATTGAACGGCTGGTTCTATTGGCTGGTTCTATAAATCAGCTCTGGACTGTGTGTGCCATTCTCACAAATTTCCAGGGCTCACTGTTTCGATTGATCCAGAAAGTGCACATGGAAATTGAATCAGTTATGTTGAATGTTTCGGTGTGTGTTGTGTTTCTGTCTCTGGTGCTGATTGGCTTTAGGTTCAGTCCCAAAGTTTTTGATCGCACATGCCATGTTTGTGGGGAGTTGGGACTTGTGTCTGAGAGGTTTCAGGTTGATGCGAGTGACAAGTTAGGTTTGTTAAAAATAATTTTAAAATTGTATTTTTAAGAGAATATTAACGTAATTGAACCAGAATTGTTAATAAAAAAAATACAAAAATGTTATTTTTTTTTTCATTTATTTTGTACCTGAAAAATTAGGGGTGTTCTAAATACGGTTTATACAATGCTGTTATTTTTTTTAACTAGTTAATCGCACTTCCTCAACCAAATTAATCGCGATTAAATCACAAATAATAATAATTTATTATTAATAATTATTTAGTATTAACAATTATTAATAACATGAACAAGTATAGAATCTTGTAATATTGAATATTGAAGAGTAAAATGTAAATTAATGTAAACTCAACACAAAATAAACACTTCTTTAAATACTGTAATATACCGTTTTGACTAAAGAAAACAATGGGTAAGCCGGTCATAATATTTAAAAAAAAAATAAGTAATTTATTTTGAGGAAAAGAGTCAACGGATATGTATTTGATTATTTGTGTGGCAAAAGTATGGCACTGATAATTAGTCTAGCTGAAAAGACTGATCACACATTTTTATCTAAAGGAACAAAAGTCTGACATATGGTGTGTGTGCAGTGAGCATGTGCACAACGTCGTCTGAGAGACTGTGAATCATTGAATTGCACTCTATTCTTTCTATCAGTGCGCTGTGATTTCAGCTTTGCAAAAAACTGTACAAATAATACTGAATGGTTGTGAAGTGAAACTCAAAAACCGGTATGTATATCAAAAAAATGTATGTATATATACATACATACATACAGTATATGTATGTACAAAATGTAACTCCAATTATGGTCTGTACACAAAAAAAGGAATCACCAAATGATGTTCTATACACAAAACCTTTACCATATACAATAAATTAAGTAAATAATTTGAAACTGAAGGAATGAAAATCTGAGATGTGTGTGTGTGTGTGTGTGTGTGTGTGTGTGTGAGTGTGTGTGGGTATTTTTGCTACGCCCTTCTGTTTTTTCCATTTCTCTTACTGGCTGCACCGTGGCCCCTGGACGGAGATGTCCTGCTGGGAAAGAGGCTCCTGGAGGGACCGGAACCGCACTGGTGACCAATAAAGCCACCGCTCAAACTCACACAATCACTCGCATCTCTTACTATCATTCGATTAGTGGATTCAATCGGTTTTTACAAATGTGACGCTCATAATTTGGGTAAATTTTATCTTACAACTTTTAGATGCTCGAGTGAATACTGTGGCAAGTTTGCTAAAGATTATAATAAAATGAAAAGGGTTCCACAGCAGGAAGTTCCATCTTCGTAAGATGACACCTACAAGGTCAGACAGCAACAACACTGCATGTTGTTTATGGTGTTTTTGGACAATGACCTACAGTAAAACATTTTAAACACACGAGAGGTTGTCTTGATTTGACTCGGGCTATGAATCAGAATTCTATCAGATGTGTTTATCTGAACACAGAAACGTTAATCGTGACATTAGCATTAAACATGAATTGTTTCTCCGAAATATGTTACATACGTCTACAAACGCCTTGTTCTGCTGTTTGAACACAAGAAAAACCTCAAAAGTCCTCAAATTGTCGACTTCTATTCCACTGAGAACGTTCTTAACGCTTCCATACTACTTATATGAGATAGCACACAAACTCCGGCTAGTTTTCAGTTGCTTCAACAGTAAAAGGGAAAAAGGGAACTCAACTTTGAAGGTGTCAAACTGTAACGTCTAAAGTTGACGAATCAAGATTTTTCTTCTTTACGTTGTCATGAAAACACTGTATTTTGATTTGTATTGTACTAAACGCCGGTCTGGCTGCTGTGGAGTGTCGTTATCGTCAGGATGGAGACACAGTCGCCTGGAGGAGTGTCATTTCACCAGGACGGCGACGACGCTGTTCGAACTGTTTCCTATCATGAGCCACTGCGTCATCATGAGGGGAAGAGCCACCACACTTCAGCAACAGTGAGTTGAGTTCTCCATCATGGGGAAGTGAGTGTTTGTCTCCACGTCCAGCAGTTACCGAGTCATGTTTGGAATCTGCTGACCGCTCGGCATAGTGTCACGTAAGAAGAGTGATTGAGTCACTTCTTTTAGACGTCTTTGTTCATGGACAGATCTTTTTCCCCACACGATTCAACCGTCATGTGGGATTTAGTGGATGTTTAGGTTTTTATTACTCTGCAACAGTGTTGGGTGTAACACGTTACAAATTACTTTTTCACTGAAAAAGTAAAGTAACGAATTACTGTTCATTTTTAAGTAATTTAATTACAGCTACTTTCAATGTACTTGCGTTACAATATAAAATAATTAAATTCTCATTGTTTATGTTTTTTTATTTATCTTCTTTTTGTAAAAGTTTAATTTTCCGCTTTAAAATTGTTGACGGCTGGTGCACGTGATTCGCGACAGTTTGCGACGTTCGTGTATAAAGTGGAGGAGACGTCCGGCTCGGGCGGACTCGCTGTGACTCGGTGTGACTCGCTGTGACTCACTGTGACTCGCTGTGACTCGCTCGGTGTGACTCGCTCGGTGTGACTCGCTCGGTGTGACTCGCTCGTTGTGACTCGCTGTGACTCGCTGTGACTCGGGCGGACTCGCTGTGACTCGGGCGGCCTCGGGCGGACTCGCTGTGACTCGCTGTGACTCGGGCGGACTCGCTGTGACTCG
>MU204349.1:13574561-13589898 GCA_017309775.1 Paedocypris sp. Pulau Singkep
GTGTGACTCGCTGTGACTCGGTGTGACTCGGTGTGACTCGCAGTGACTCGGTGTGACTTGGCTTCCGTAAAGACAACACGTATTCAAGTCACTTTGCTGTTGTGAAACACGCGGATATGAACATTACAGTCATTTGTGAGACACTTTCTTTGTGGTAAAGACGCTGCGTCTTGCAGAATCGAGTCTGAATCTTTTAGCCGCATTTATTGTCGCAGAATATATTTAGTTTTTACCTAAAAGAAGGTGACTTTTACTACGGAGAACTTTATTTATTATAGAATGTTTTATGGAATGTAATAAAGATGAATCAGACAACTAAAAGGCTCGACTATTTCGTTTTACTGTTATATTTTTAAATAATTATTTTTTTGAAGGTTTATAGGAATTTTAAAATTCGGGGTGTGTGGGGTCAGCGGTGATGCTGACGGCTCTATTCCTGAGTCTGGTGGAAAAGATGCTCGATCAATGGAAGTTCAGTCCCAATGATGCTCTGTGCTGACCGGACCACACGCTGCAGTCCGTGTCTGTCCTGTTTGGTGGAAGAGCCAAACCACACGGTGATGGAGGTGCAGAGGACAGACTGGATGATGCCCGTGTAGAAGAGGATCAGCAGCTCTTGGGACAGGTGGAACTTCGTGAGCTGTCTGAGGAGGTCTGTCTTGCGGACAGTGTCTATGTGGGCAGACCACCTCAGGTCCTGTGATGTTGTGGACCCCAGGAACCTGAATGTGACACTGCTTTGTTGTAGACGATGAGGGGGGTGGTGGCGGTTCTTCTGTTCTTCTAAAGTTCACGGTCATCTCCACAGTCTTGAGCGTGTTGAGCTCCAGCTGGTTCTGACTGCACCACTTTCATAGAAAGCGCGTAAAAATACGATCATAAAAATATGGAACAATAGTCTAACGGTACGGTTTCAAAACGGGACGCTCCATTTCATTCACAAACACTTTAAAGCACGGTTTGTGAAGGTGTCATGGTCCTTTGAAGAAGGGTGAAAACCGGACATTTCGTGAACTTATAAAACCAAAGCAAAGAGGACGCTTGGTCACCCTACGATATAGAACGGAATGAAGCTCTTCCAATACCTAGTAGGTCAAAGTTCCTAGCCAATTAGAAGAGGTTGTTGCTATTGGAGATGCACCAGCGGAAACAACTGGACTACAATAATACCAATAATACTTATAATACCGCGAATCTCTAAAATCTACCAGGGGGGAAGATCCTTTTCATACTTAGCACCCAAACTATGGAATGCTCTGCCTAGACGCGTCTCTTTAACGAAGCATATATTGACCTGATATAACAACTTACAGAAAATATTAATATATCGTATAGAAAGGCTGCCTAGCTAGTGCTCGGAACCGAATTACACCTGCACCTTCAGAAAATTGTCAAAATCTATGGTACTTGAAAGTTTTATTTTCAAAGCAAATTGCTTGTTTTTTTGTAATTTATTTTTTTTCTCCCCTCCTCTCCTGAGCGCCAAGTGTCGTACGACCGGAATCTCCTAGGAGTTTCAGAATCATCGGTGGTGCTTCCTGGACCTCTGTGGACCTGATGACGCTGTTGGCGTGGAGAAGTGGAGCCGCCTCTTTCCCCACTGAGGAGGGAAACATCGTTCCTGAATCATCATTAAATGACGCAGAACAACCAACGCACTGATTGTGTAGTGTTAGAATGTTGGAGGAGACTGGCACCAGTGAGCCGGGTTCTCCCCAGGGTTTTTCCTCGTTAAAGAGGTTTTTTTTACCTGGCCACTGTTGCGTATGTGCTTGCTCACTGCTCTTTGTCTTTGTCTTGTCATAACCGCAGCCACTTAGTTAACACCAACAATCCAGACGACAAATTGAATAAAAAGCAACATTTCCCCTACATATTTACACGTGCGCTTTGAGACAGTTAAAACTGTGAAAAGCGCCTTACAAATACTCATTATTATTACAATCATGGCTGACGATATCAACTTAACGTCCTTCAGCCCTTGTTTGGAACCGTTTTCACTCTCCTTGAATGACCTCGAGTAACGTGTCGTGTGACCCCCACAAGGCTCGCGGCCACTAATCAGCGGCCTAATAAAACCGCCAAAACGTCGGGCGTCACCCCCGCACAAGTCCCACGTGAGAACAATCCAAACTATGAGTAAGTCTAGAGTCTGAGCGAGAGGAGCTGCATGTATCAGTCTGGAGATAATCCTGCTTGACTGGAGACTGAAACGCGTCCAGCTTCTGATCTTCTCCCGCATCTCCAGACCCCCGCGTGATGATGAAAGAGGAGCCACAACTCTCACACACACAGACACACACACAGACACACCGTAGTGAAAAGATATTTCCACATAAATGCACAAACACACTCGCGAAGATCCCAGCAATCCAAGAGTCAATCTACGTCATTCACAGCGGCTGTGCATCACAGAAAATCGGCATTTTTTTTGTGTTAAAAAAAAAAACTCTTGATACCCGAAAAAAACTGTTTACCGTAAACTTTTAATTTTTTTTTCTCAAAACATAATTTTTTTTAGTTACGTCTCATAGCAAGTCACCGTTTAACATTTCTGTGTTTGAAATCTATTCACCATCATATTCACACATTTGATTTCTCTTCTGATTTTGAAATCAACGTAATCAAGCGCAAAGACGTGCGTTTGTAAGACCCTTGTTTTTAAAAATGTTTTTAACCCAAACATTTTACTTTATTTTACACATGTACAGAACGCTTTATATTGTGTGTGTAAAAATCTGATATTATATAAATACTGATGTCATAGTGTATCCATCACATCTGATCCAACACTTATTTTGCCTTTTTTTTTTTTAAATCTTTCTTCTGAAACTGGTGACACATCGCCACCTTCAGGCTACAGACGGCACTGCGCCCGATTCTCTTCTCGTCTTCTTTTTGGAAAGCGACACATCGTCCTCTTCCGTCTTGATGCGTCTCTTCCCGCTGTTTTTGTCGCTGGCGTAGCCGCTATCACTGACCTCGCGTGCTTTCCTTTTCTCCTTCTTGCTTTTCTTCACGTGATGACTTCCGTTGGCGCTGGAGTCCGTCTCGCTGTTGTCTAGCGCGGTTTGCTCGGGTTCTAACGTGTCCTGAGGGCCGCGCTCATCATCGACGCGCTTACGCTTCGACGACTTCTTGCGTTTCCTCTCTTGGTGTCCATTGGCGTTCGAGTCCACAGCGGCTGTGCTGAGTTCTGAAGTCTCGTGATGCTCGTCGTCCTCACGCACACGTTTAGATTTCTTCTTCTCTTTGGACTTCAGGGTGTCGCTCAAGTCTGTGGGCTGTGGATCCGGATCTGCTGATGCTGCTGCTTTCTGCTTCAGGAGCTCCACTCTGAAACACACATTCCAGAATCAAGTCAAGTACTTGAGTAAGTGGACGTTGTTACTCGAGTGTTTTGGCTACTTTGCACTTGTACCGAGCACAATAAGCAACTTTTACCCTCTACTTGACTACATTAGTGATGGAGTATCTCTTCAAATGCAATTCAAATATTCTGTCACATAGATTATATATGTAGTGAAATGTGTTTTTGATCGTTCCAGCATTTAAACAAAGGGATGGGGGAGATGCAACAAAATGCAAATACAATAAAAAGATAAGAATAGAAATGCAACAAGAACAATAGATAGATAGATAAAAGAGAATGATTATATAGAAAGATAAAATATGAATAAAAATACAAAATTTCAAAGACAAAATACAATCGAACAACGTAGAAAGAGTAAAAGTACACCAATTATTAATTAAATAAATATATAATAAAAACTATAGCGTCTTTCTATAAAAAGTGTTGCACTGTTATATATAGTTACATGTATATGACTTATCGCATGTCTACCCTACACGCATTACATTAGCAGAGTCGCATTTTACATGTAATCCATCTAATCAGTGCTTCAGTAAGACTTCAGTAAATTAAGTGATTTTTAAATATGCTAAGATATTGATCACAAATGAATAAAAAATGGATGAAAACAAAAGTGTGTCACTCTCTCGCACGTTCGGTCTCCCATTCTGTCGCTGCACGTGTTTTTTGCATATATGAAAAGGGTTGTAATTTTTTTTATACATCATTACTTTTACGTTACAATTTTTTCCTAACATTGAAAGCAAAGAGTAATACGTGTTTTTCTAGTGCTGCTTGACAACCTGACGTTCAGCCTTAAATCTACAAAATGAAAATTCCAGAATCGTGACCCGTTTTCGAAGCAAAAAATCGTCTCACTTTATCCAGAATTGTGCAGCTCTACATTGTATTAGGAAATAAAACCTCATGAATAAAGAGTTTTGTGTTTTCCACATTTTCTGGCCTTTTTCTTACTTAAAATGTGGGAAGAAATTGGATACTTTACGACATTTACTCAAGTCCTCTTGGAATTGCTGAGCTGTAGTGGAGTAATTCAGGCGAGATTAATGACCTGTGATCCTCCAGGCGGCCTTTGATGAGCAGAACTCCGGCAAAATCGGCATCGAGATGGACGACCTCGAACTCCAGGGTTTCTCCCACGCACATCCCGTGGTTCCTCCACTCCTCCGGCGAGAGCTGAGCGGGCTTCACCACCGACACGTTAAAGCAGCCGTGCACCAGGCAGCCCACGTGACCCACGCCGATCTTGTTAATGACGCCCTGTGCAAAAAAATAAAAAACATCCTCCACATCAGACACAGAAGTCTCTGTTGAGTCCTCCTTCATATAAGCAGGTATCATATTCTTATTATGCACTTTGCTTATATGAAGAGCTGAAAGGATTGTGGGGAAAGGAGCTTCAATTGACCATCATAGAGGATGAATGAGAATCTTTGATTGACGGTCTTCCAGCTGGACACTTGCGTGACAAATAGAACAGACGGTCATTTGATAGTTTAGCTTTTGCTTCCAGAAAAAACATTCCGTTAACGTGAATCAGTGACAAACCAGCACCTTTGAAAGAATGGCACAAGATTATCAGAGAAATGATTCCTCGAGAGTTTTTAACTTGTGTTACACGCGTCTACTGACACTTTTCCTCTGGTTTGGACTCCCTACCTGGATTTTATGTCTCTTTAAGTAATATTTGGAGTCTTGGTATGTAAATAAAATTATTATTATTATATTTATTTATTTGAACATTTATATACTCGCTTATATTTAAAAGTAGCGATGCTTTAATGTCACAAGTTAGATAACATTGTAAATATATGCTCCATTTGATTTTACATCATGTGTGTGAAGAACATTTATTTTTACAATCGTTCAGCAGGCTAGTAGGTATATAAATTATTGTTTATATACACACACGAGTGAGGTCAAGTTAGACATTTGAATTATAATCAAACTAGCATCAAAATAGCCAATCAAACACTCAAAATGGCCAGAAATAGAGAGTGTGTGTAAGTGTGTGCGCATACTAACTTTTAAGGCGACCTAAAGGGTCTTGAAAAGTGCTTTATTATTATTTTGTTAATATATATACACTAGTGTGTGTGTGTGTGTGTGTGTGTGTGTGTGTGAATGTTGTTGTGTTTCTGTAAGGCGACCTTGAGTGTTGTGAAAGGCGCCAATAAATAAAAAATGGAATGCATTATTATTATTATTATTATTATTAAGAGTCTTGAAAGGTGCCAAATAAATTGAATGCATCATTTATTATCATTATACGTTATTATAACATTGATAATAGTAATACCCGTGTAATACAATTATAATTATATTGGGCCGGCGGCTGGACGTACCAGCAGCTTCGCTTTCTTCTTCGGTCGGAAAATGACAAACGACGCCTGGATGTTGAAGTGAATGAATCCCTGGTCGTCGTAGATGTCTCCTCTCTCGCCCAGGACTCGCACCTCATCATACGCCAGAGGAACTCCATTCAGACTGCAAACAAAACACACAAAGTCTTTTCATTTACTTTGCGTCATATTGAAACAGACTATGTGCTCACGGAGGACCAAAACCGCCAAAGTCAAATATCAATGACAATGTATGAAACTTTTGTATAAATAAATGGAGAAATACATGTGTGAAAAATAAATGTATCACTACATACATTTGTGTTACTACAACAGATAGGAAATAAATGTACTTGTGTAAATGAACAGCAATGGATTTGCGCAAAACAAACGTATAAAAACATTTATGTTATTACAACAAATAACAAAAAGTAAAAATAAATGTAACCACTCTGCTTTTCTTTCTTATATACACATATACACACACACACACCACATTTTCTGGACTATAAGCCGCTACTTTGTTCATAGCGCACTAGAAAACGGAGCGGCAGGCGTGTGCGCGTCACGTGTGTGATCTATTAATTCAGTCTGTTACACTGCTTTCTGTGTTCGATTAGTAATGTCTGTGCCGTCATTGATAGTTGTAAGTTACAACTTGTAAAGAAACGAATGTATTATACTGTATTAAAGTCTTTATATATTTATATAAAAATCATTCATGAATTATCACAGTATCCACTGTTACGGTCCTCATTTAGGATTGTATCTTTTATTTGCGCGTGCGCTCTGGCCAGAGAGAGAGCGAGAGAGAGAGAGCATGCGTGTGTGTGAGAGGAAGTGTGTGTGAGAGAGAGGGAGTGTGTGTGTATGTGTGAGAGTAAGAGAGAGAGAGAGAGAGTGTGTGTGTGTGTGTGTGTGAGAGTGTGTGTGTGTGTGAGAGTGTGTGTGTGTGTGTGAGAGTGTGTGAGAAAATGTCTGATTGAGTGTGTGTGACTGGGTGTGTGTGTGTGTGTGTGTGTGTGTGTGTGTGAAAGAGAGAGAGGAAGTGTGTGTGAGAGAGTATGTCTGAGAGAGAGAGTGCGCGTGTGTGTGTGTGTGTGTGTGTGTGTGAGTGAGAGAGAGTATGTCTGAGAGAGAGATCAAGTGTGTGTGTGTGTGTGTGTGTGTGTGTGTGAGAAAGCGAGAGAGAACATGTGAGTGTGTGTGTGTGTGTGTGAGGTGTGTGTAGGGTTGCCAACCGTCCCTTGAAATACGGAATCGTCCCGTATTTGAGAACGAAATTGTGCGTCCCGTATTGAATCAATACGGGACGCCATTTGTCCCGTATTTTTAATCATGTCATGACGTCCCTCACGCATTTAATGAAGATTCTGCTTTCCTACTCTTGATTGGGTAACACTCGACGCCATCGCTAGTTTGATTGGTCTTTTAACTGTCCAGTGAGGGAGGGCGTGTCTGTAAAGTGTTGGAGTTTAGTGGTAAAGTTAAAAATGGCAGATGCGATTCTGACCGTGAGCGCAAGCGGCTTCAAAAATACCGGAGAGAGTGAGGAGAAGCAAACGCGTGGCTGCAGAGTGTTAGCGAACATGAATATTGTAACGTCCCGGATGGACGAGGACGCCAGATGATTCACAACGTTCGTTTATTAGGTTACTGTCGGCCACAACCACGCCAAAACCACAGCTTCACTTCCAGAACAGGAACGCACACACACACAAACTGCGACGCCCGGCTCTCGCTTGCCACACCCCCTCGAAAAGGCTGGAGCCAATGGTTATACACATAAAACAGAACAATGAATAAACACACATTCATTAATTAAACATGAGCCTGAGAACGCAGAACCAACACTTTCCGAACACGTTACAATATCAAGCAAACTGCAAAATGTATCAGAGTATTCAGCGTGACGTCATACCTCAGGAGAGCAGCATTCACGTCATGACAGAGCCCACAAACACCAAGCTACTGTCAGACAGTTCTTCATACACCAGGCCTCTCCCGAAGCAGACATGGTAATCATGACAGTGTAATTATAATTACTAAATATTTAATTTACCGGTATTTATTTGCTAAATAATGGTTAAAATGTTTTTCAAATTCGGTGAAAAAAGTCTGTGAAAATCCGTCTGGATCATTTTTTGAACAGTCTGTTAAAATAATTAAATTATTATATTGAGATAATAATCGTATTTAATATTAATTCAGTAACACCAAGTCAACAACTGAAATCACAGTGAAATGAATGGCTAAAATCAAACTTTACCTCATTTGGCCTGATTTTCTCTAACTGTCACAAATAGTAATTTGTAACAATTCTGTAAAAACAATGTACGTGGATCACAGTCCAATGTAATATTAGGATTTGCTAGTTAAAGTCAAACAAACACATAAGCATTAATATAAACAACTATATTAAAAAATTATTATAAACAACACAATGCCAATGAGTAAAGAAAATAAACCAGTAAATTATTAGAATTCGAATTTAGAATAAAAAAAAAACGTGTGTTTAAATAAAAATGTGGTGTGTCCATGTTTAGATAGTTGTTAAAATACAATTATCCATAGATGAGTCTGTTGACTGAGTGCATTTTAATTAAATACAGCTTATTTTAAATGTATAGGTGTTTATACTTTCCTGAAAACATTTCAACGTTAATAACTGTATCATAAAATTATGTCGTCGTCGCCACGCCCACATGGCCACGCCCACAAAGTCCCGCCCCCAACGCCCCTCCCCCCGTCCTTTATTTTTAGGTATCAAAAGTGGTAACCCTAGGTGTGTGTGAGAGAGTACGTCTCAGAGAGAGATCACGTGTGTGTGTGTGTGTGTGAGAGAGAGAGAGAGAGAGAGAGAGAGAGAGAGTGCTACAGAGAGAGCATGTGTGTGTGTTAGAGAGTGTTTGTGAGGTGTATGTGTGTGTGTGTGTGTGTGTGTGTCAGTGTGAGTGTGACAAGTAGTCTTGTGCTCGTTTAAAATCACTAACTGTGTTAGACGCTAGTTTCGCGCGACACGTGGGTTTTATCTTACACGTGTATCATTTCGGCAACTGCTTTTACAACATTCTCCCCCCGTTTTCGCGAGACCCGTTGCACGCGGCGTCAGTGAGGCGGGCCGGTACCTGCTGGAGAACTTGAGCAGCTCGGCGTCGAGGTTCTCCCGGATCCCGCTGCGCTTCTTGTGCAGATGAACCGGCGGCAGCGCGACGTGTCTGCGGTGCGTCTCCAGGACCAGACACGAGTAGCTGCGGTTCAGAAGCTTCACAGCGTCGGCGAACGACGGGATGAGGCACGGAACGGCCGGCGCGAGCTCTCCCTCCGGCCTCTCCGGCGCCGCTGTCGACACCTCGTCGGGTTTTGTCGCACTTTCTGCTAGTTTGCAGTTCGCCATGTTGTTCACGTGTGGAGGGTCACGTGGGACGTTTGCTCGCGCTGGTGCATGAATGACGCGGAGGGAGACCCGCGCCACCCAGCGGTGAGGATGTGACACAGTAACCGCCACGGTCCCAATAAAGTAGTTTTTACTTACAAAGTAATAACTATTTATTATTACGTGTTACGTTGTATACGTAATAATACACAGGAAATATAAAAACGTAAAAATTGTTAACATAAAGTCAGATGAGACTAATATTTTGCTCTCTGTCTATATATTTGCCTTGCGATGAAACAAAAAGTAGATTTTTCTTATTTTGATTTTATAATAAAAAATATCGATTATACATATAATTTATTATATATATATATATATATATTGAAAAAATGATGTATATATGCTGTAATATATTTTATGTAAATGGCACGAATAATGTCGTTTGTCATTTTTATTTTTTAGTCTATTATATTTTATAATTAAAATTCCATATTATTAATTAAATTACATATTTTATACGTATCATAAGTAGTTTTATACTAGTTTTATACTATATACGTATGTTGGTAATGTAGACAAATACAAAAACATCATAATCGAAAAGAATAATAAAATAGACATTGACAATAAAATCAAATCAAATTGGTTTTTACAAGTGTGTGCGTATGTATGTTAATTCCTAATTACTTCCTAACTCGAGTCATTTCACATCTTTATTTCTTAAGAAGCCAGAGTTTTCTCTATAAAAATACAACAATATTTTACAAGCATTTCATGTTGTGCATGATCAGGATAAAAGCATTCAATGAATTTTACAATATCAGGATTACAACATTCCCTTTATCTAGATTCTCAGTGCACGAGAAAGAGAGGAAGTCAACAGGAAAAGAACGAAAGAAAGAAAGAAAGATAGAGTGGGTAATCTGAAAGTAAAGAACCAAATTTGAGAAAGCGATACCCGCAGCTCATTTCTCCTCACAGCAATAAGACTGTACAACTTAAAAAAGCAGTGAACACTCGTCACCATCGCTGCTGCACAGTTTGCACTTTATACTGGTGTTGTTTTTGCACCATTTATTTATTGTATCTTCTTTATTTTCCTTTGCACATTTTTGTTACTATACATTTATTACAAGTTTTGTTTTTTACCCTTCATCCCTGTTTCTATGTAGTACCGTTTTCCTGTTGCTGCTATAAACAAAATAAATGTCCCCTTATAAATAAAGTCATTCATTCATTCATTCATTCAGAGACGGGAAAATAGAACAGCGAGAACATGTCAAAAGACTAGTCAAATAGAGAGAAAGTGAGAGGGAAAGAGAAAGCAAGACAGGCAGAGGGAAGAAAAATGTGAGAACACAAGAAAGGAATAAGAGAGAAACAGAGAATGAAAGCAAATGAGAGGGAATGAAATTGAAAAAGAAAGAGAGATAGAGATTGAGAGGGCATAAGAGAGAAACAGAGAGAATGTAATAGAGAACCATAGAGAGAATGTGAAAGACAATGAGACAGAGAGAGAGAGAGAGAGAGAGAGAGAGAGAGAGAGAGAGAGAGAGCGGAAACGTGGGAAAATTTTGGGGAAAAAAATAAGGTGTGCATGAGAGGAAGTGAGAGAGAAAAAGAGAGATAGAGAGAATGGTTAATAAGAGAAAGCGACAGAAAGAGAATGTGAGAGGAAATGAGAGCGAGAGAACGAAAGATGATTATATAGTGAAAAGGAGAATATAAGAGGCAATTAGAGAGAGAGAATTTGGGAGGAAAAAAGAGATTGTGGGAGGAAATGAGAAAGAGAGAAAAAGAGACTGTGAGAGGAAATGAGGGAGAGGGAGAGACAGAGAGAGATGAGGTATGATTAAATGAGAGAGAGAGAGAGAGAGAGAATGTGAAAAGGAATGAGGGAGAAAGAGAGTAAGATGAAATGAGAGAGAATGAGAGAGGAAATGAAAGAGAGAAAGAGAGATTGCAAGATGAAATGAGAGAGAGAAAGAGATATTGCAAGATGAAATGAGAGAGAGGATGTGAGAGGAAATGAGAGAGAGAGAGTGTCACAGATCCTATTTTGACGCAGACTTGTGGGTTCACGTCACTTCCGCGTTCGCGCTGTTTTGTTTACGTTCTTGTCCAGCTGTCTCGTGTCTTCCAGCTTGTGTTTTGTCATGGTAATCAGCTGTTTCACGTCATACCCTGTCCTTCCGTGATTGTGTTAATTGTTTATCGTTTATGTTCCAGGTGTCTGTCATTATCTTGTCATTACGTTGATTATTTATAGTCCGCGTTTCTTGAAGAGCCGCCACACTTCATGCCCCGCAGGACATAACGTCCCTCTTCATCTTCACCAATGACTTTGTAGTGTTAGAATGCCAGAGGAGACTGGCATCAGAGAGTCGGGTTCTCCCTAGGTTTATTTCCTCTCACACCTTTTTTTCCTAGCCACTGTCGCAATCTAGTTTGTTCTTCTGGTCATAGCCCATAGTCTGAACAACATTGGACATACTTTTCCTTTTTAGCTGACTCTTTATTTTTTTTTACCCACATTTTTTTTAAACTCATATAAAGAATAGAAATTTTTCTTTTTAAAGACTTTTTCACATGGCGTCTTTGCGTTGGTAAAAACGCTATATAAATGAACTTGAAAGAAACAGAAAGAATGAGAGAGCGAGAAAGAGAGAATGTGAGAGGGAAAGAGAATGTGAGAGAAAATGAGAGAGAATGTGAGATGGAGAGAAACAGAGAGAATGTTAAACAAAGAGAGAGCAAGATAAATGTGAGCGGGAAGAAAAGAAAAAGAGAATGTGAGAGGGAAAGAAAGAGAGAATGTGAGAAGGATTGAGAGAGAGAATGTGAGAAGGATTGAGAGAGAGAGAATGTGAGAACGAATGAGAGAGAGAGAATGTGAAGGATTGAGAGAGAGAGAATGTGAGAACGAATGAGAAAGAGAGAATGGAAGAGGAGATGAGAGAGAGGCAGAAAATGAAAGGGAATGAGAGAGAGAGAGAGAGAGAGAGAGAGAGAGAGATTGACAGAAAGTGAATGAGAGAGAGAGAGAGAGAGAGAGAGAGAGATAGTGAAGGAGAGAATATAACACATGCTAGTTTAATATGCGGTGGGAGACATCTGGCATCATCAGTCCGTCCGAAGGTCTTCAGCACTGACCTCTCCTGAGGTCATCACGTAACTGGACACTGATTGGCTGAGATGTTCTGCTCAATACGGTTATCTGAGCCACGTCTGCTCTCTAAATGTGCACCGATAGGACATCCTGCGTCAGGGGGAAGCGCTTCGTCCGCTGTACGAGATCTGAGAGACGCCGTTACTGGTGTTGTCTGGAACCTCCTGCCAGCAGATACACAAGCATCAGGAGCGTGAGAAGCTACACACACACATGTTCAGAAAACATGTTATTGTTATTTAAAATTGACATTTTTTTCACAAATATGAACGCACACATAATGTTCAGAAAACAGTTCATTTATTTGAATTTACCGACTCCGAATGTTTCGCAGAATTCATTCTCTAAAGAATTAGAGAGATATTAGAGAGATATTAGAGAATTAGAGAGATATCTACTATTACATATAGAGATGTCAAATCAAATCACTTTATTATGACAGCACCTTGTGAGCCGAGGAGAGTGAAAAGCTTGATGCAAACTCGTACAAGCAGCTTAATTGTGGGTGCTTATACTAGCGTAAATGTATGCCTACTCATTTTATTCTTCAAATGTATTGTTACTAGTGCTAATACATGTGTACTAGTAGTAAAATAATTAAATATATCTCTAAATATTTATGACTAGTCATAATGGAGTTTAAGATATATCCGGATGCATTTAAATAAAGATATCTTAAAATATGTAAAACCTATTTTGACAAGTCAATAACATTTTAAGATATATTTAGTTTGATGTATAACTATAGTCGGTTTATTTTTAAAGATATCTTCAAATGATATAGTTGTATCTTTGAATGCTGTTAATTATCTCCAACTTTATAGATATCTGCAAATGTAGTTGTGACTGATCAGACCTCGATTACAGATATATGCAATTGGTATTCTGACTAGGAGAATACATTTTAGGATATCTTAGAATACTATTTAAAATAGATAACGCGCCTGGACTATTCCTCTGCCTATTTCCTTTGTAAGACCCAAAACATCTTCATAAATTTGACACAATATTGTTCACCTCCCTTTTCTTCATCAAACAATCTGAGAAAGATCATAAATTGTAAATTATCCTTTTGAGTCCCTTCAAACAGAGCAGTCACCACTTCACTCACACACTCATTGACTATTTCAGCATTAAAGAAAGGTGTCTTGTGTTGTCCCAGGACATATGTGAGACTTTCGTTGCCTGTGTGTGTGTGTGTGTGTGTGTGTGTGTGTGTGGAGGGTAATTTGTTCAAATTGTGCGTGCTTGGATTAATAAATGGCATTTCACGATCACTTTTGACGATCGCGACCGACTCGTTGCAGATTAAACACATTGGTTTTCTGCTTCTTATTTGCATATTATGCACTTATGGATGCATATTATTTTGTCCACTCACTCTTAAACTCGCAGTTTTCAAAGTCAACTTTTCTTTTCTAATCGACGGCCAGCTTTGAGCTCGCCATATTCTTTAAGGTTAAAAAAATCTCTCGATTTACGCAAACGACAGAGCGCCCGTTCGCCGCGCCCGTGTTCTAAAGTAACTGAATGCCGCCCCCCCACCCCCCTCACCATCAACAACAACGCAGTGTCTACCGTGGACACATTCAGGTTCCTGGGGTCCACAATATCACGGAACCTGAGGTGGTTTGCCCACATAGACACTGTCCTGAAGACAGACCTCCTCAGACAGCTCACGAAGTTCCACCTGCCCCAAGAGCTGCTGATCCTCTTCTACACGGCCATCATCCAGTCTGTCCTCTGCACCTCCATCACCGTGTGGTTTGGCTCTTCCACCAAACAGGACAGACACGGACTGCAGCGTGTAGTCCGGTCAGCACAGAGCATCATTGGGACTGAACTTCCATTGATCGAGCATCTTTTCCACCAGACTCAGGAAAAGAGCCGCCAGCATCACCGCTGACCCCACACACCCCGCCCACAGACTGTTTAAACTCCTCCCCTCTAGCAGGCGTCACAGAGCCATAAGCACCAGAACCACCAGACACAGAGTCAGCTTCTTCCCTCAGGCCGTGTTTGAGCTGAACTCTACAGGACACACAATCTGAACCACGTGCAATAACTGCTGCAAGAAAATGTGCAATAACGTTATTTATGTTTCCTTTATTTCATGCCATTGTTTTTATTTCCTTTTTCTTGTTTCTTTAATTTATACGTATATTTATGTTAATATTTGCAAAAGAGGGGAAAAGACTGAGTCAGACCAATCCTAGTTCCTTGTTGTCATCGCAACTTGGTCAATAAAGTTTTCTGATTCTTTAATATTAAGAAAATATGAATGCACACGCACGTGCACACACACACACACACACACACACACACACACACATATATATATTTTTTTATATATTTTTATATTCATATAATATAGTTCATTAATTAAATACAATATGTAATTGATGAATGCAAAATTGTTATTTTGATATCAGTTAAAACCAAAAATAAACCATAACCTTTCAAAAATAGTGTACATTTAAAATAGTGAGACAGTTAAAACTGTGAAAAGCGCCTTACAAATACTCATTATTATTATTATTATTATTATTATTATTATTATTATTACTATAATAATTTTCACTGATTTCCATTTAATTGCAGACACATATTGTGTATTTCTCATAGAAGAGATGAAATCAACAAAATGAAGAAAGAAAGACAGAAAAAGGAGAGACCGGAATTCTTGAGACCGGAGCTCTGAAATTATATTCCTTTTGAAATTTGCTTTGCAAGTTGGGCTTTTTAAAAAGCTGAACAAGTGTAAAAATGAAGCATAATGTATTAAATCAAGTTATTTAAGCATATACATGATTTAGTAGGGGTGGGACGAGACCCTTTTCCTACGAGACGAGACACTAGGCTCACGAGATCGAGGCGAGATTTAGATTTTTTTTTAAATAAAAATAAATCTTTGACAAATAATATAAGGAGAGCAAGATTTTATCTGTATTTTATTTAACTAAAATGTTCAAAACTGTTGATGCATTTCACTTTCTATTTTCATCAATTGCATGCAGTGATAACCAAATAACCAACATAATATTGATCATACAAAATATGATGCCATAAATTGC